>JARFOC010001114.1:0-16004 GCA_031763485.1 Osmoderma eremita | reverse complement strand
TCAAACATTAACCATTGCATGCTGCTTGATCAGTTCCGAGCTCTAGCCGACAACTGAAATAACGTCAAGACATGTTCACTTATAATACATATCTATGCATGCATATTTTAGGTGGATAAGCGAATATCCTGGAACATAAAAACGAAGGGTGATGGAGAAATTCTGAACACATAATTGATTTCAGCATATGCAAAAGTATATGAGAATCAGGCATTTCTGTGCTTGGGACAAAAAACTTGTTAACCAGTGTAATTTTGAAATATGTTATCGGCAAGAAAAATGCAATTGCTAATAAATCGTTTATTATTATTATTTTTATCAATATGGACAGCATACAAAAACGATTTTTATTGACAAACTGCCATAAAGTTTCTGGGAAAATGTTGACAGGTGTAATATTTTATCATAGATTATAAAGGATTTCGAATTTCGAAAAAGAGGGCTATTAATCTTCCTGATTTCAAAGATTTCGTTCGTCTCGTACAAAACGGGCAAGACCTTATAAGGACATTGTTTGTTTATCTATTGATTATAAGGTGTCCGTAGTTTAGTAAAAGCTGACCTTTTGTTTCTCTGATGAGATATGATGTTTTAATAAAAGAATTGAATTAGACACTGCTTCACTGTTTATTTCGACGTACAATATTCCTACATTACAATCGCTTGGTTTTGTGTCGAGTTTTTAACGGAATACTTAAAAGTATATAATGTATGAGGAAAGTTTCGAACATTACCAGAAAGGAGGGGTCACAATCTCCTAATGGTTAAATGTGACATAATTTTACAATAGCTACGTGCTACATACAAAAATATATTTTCTAAGTGTGATGCATTAAAACGAAGGCATTCGAGGAATAACTTAAGAATGGATCAAAGTCTATTGCTGCAAGTACAGCGTTCCACCTAATCCGAGTCACCCCAATAAACAGAAAGTTATCTAAATGTGAGGAATACTCTTTCGGCTAAAATTCAAATGAAATCGTAGAGATACATCCTGTTTACGAAGATCTAAACGTAAAGTAATACTAGGAAATAGGACAAATACAAAATAAATTTAAAAATATAAGGGCAGTTGTGTTTTGTGGAAGGTAGTGGAATTATATGTAGAATAAGCGTAAAACCAATTGTGTTTTAAAAAATGAAGTATAGTTCCAGACTGTCTGGAACTATACAATCAGACGTCTTGTGTGATCCCAGAGGTGTATTTATATATTTTTTCGATATATTATGTTTTGTTGAGTTTGTAACTGGTTCTTTTGTATGAATAGGTATTGACACAACATTACAAGAACTGGTTGCAGAAATCTTATTATTTAAAAATTACAAAAAAAACCTATTTACGAACTATTAAAAATTATGTTAAAAGTTTAGTATTGGGTAATTATAGGTTTTAGAACAACCAAAAATGTTTATAACGATTTTTTAAATAAAGCTGTAATAAAAACGTTTTTCCTCTTGCATTCGGAAACATACTGTATATTATGATGATTTACATAATTTTGTGAAATCTATTTCCAACTTTCTGTACTTATCGATTTATCTTTTGTATATTTTTATAAGACCATGTTGACATTTCATTTTAATCTATAAAGGATAACGGTGCTTCTGGTAATTTCTTATGAAAATATTTTTCTTTAAGAGAAACATATTCGTTTTTTTTTAAGATTTAGAAAACAAATATTATAAATTTGTGCACAAATTAGAATTTTAGAAACATAACACAAAACGATTTTTGGTTATGCAGTGTGAACACAGAGCCACATAAACATATGAACTTTACTAATGTTACTGCTCCACCCGTTAAATTACATTTAAATCTTAGAATCTCCATTATGTAAGGTAGAGCAGCGGCAAAGCGATATTAATATAAAGCGAGAGACAGCGGCAATACCTCAGAAGGAATTTCTATTTGCCTGAGAGGGCAGCGTAAATCTGCCGATCTAAATCATATACAAGACGTTTATGCTCACCAACGGTCGCAGTGCTGTATCTGAGAATGATTCAGTTGTTAAGATGGGCGACCCTCGTAATAATCACCCCCAAGCAGAGGGTAGAAGAGGAGATAAGACGCCGGCTTCGGATATAATTCTAGTTGTAGTACTTCAGATGGCCGCCGTATCGATCGGGGACGCCACGTAAGATGTCTGCCGCTGTAGGAGATGCAGAAAAACGATAACGTTTTCTTTTTCCAGTAACTGCAGGGTAATCAAGAATTATGTGTTAAAAAACGAGTTTTCAGTTATTATTTTAAAAATATATACTTTGATTTTACATTTATCTTAAAATCAAAAAATGCAAAATTGTTAAAAATAAAGAAACGTTTCGTAGTAAGGAGATTAGCAATTTATACCTGGTTTCTAAATACGTAATTAAGAGCTAAATTACGCACAGATTCAAATGAAAATTCATATGACGCGTCCTCACACAATTATGACGTCAGTGTTGTGTAAATAATATGGGTCGTCGTCGGTCATCATAATCATAACACAATTTATGTGTAATTAAGTAAAACCTTTACTTCTTCTTTTTCTTCCTTTCTACACGTGGTAGGTAGGCTACTGCCTGTTTTCTTCCCATGCCTCCTAATGACATACGCTGCAGAAACGAGACCAGATACCTCCAAGACACAGCAAATGATGCGATCAGCAGAAATGGAAATAATAAGGAGCATAAATGGGAAAACTGCTTGACAGAATGAGAAGCGAAGACCTACAGCAACAAAGCGAAATACAGGACGTGGGAAAATGGATAGGAAATCAAAGAAAATGTTGGAACAAACACAAAAGCAGAATGGGCGATGATCGACTGGTGAAAAGTGCCAAAAACCCTTACAAGACTATTAAATAATAATAATCCTTAATGCTCAACAGGAGGAACCAGGACGTAATATACAAAACAAGATAATACATGGGAATAGAAAAATATATACAAAACGCAAAATAAATTGTAATAAATAAATTAAATATGAATATAGGATAACAGCCATGCAAGTACGAATGATTGCTTATTTGCATAACAATGACGTTATGCCGCATTGCTTGTTTTTGCCGGCATTTTTTTGATTAACTTATGAACGCCTTACAACATATTGATAGCACTGTTTATGGTAATGTCGTATATTCGAATAATAATTAAAAAAAATGCCATCTCATGTTATGAAGGCTTATTTGGACACATGATAACACAAAACAATATTTCATTTTGTTGTATAGCACAATATAAATTATGATTAATTTGCTAGAGCTTTATATGTCTGATTATTGTAATTACTATAAATAACTACAGGTTATATGAGAAACTCAACTAAGGAAACTTATTTGGTAAATTTTTAGAAGAGAGTTTTTGCCCAATCTGTTACCTAACCTGAGCTTATCACTTCTCTCATATATCTTCTCGAAATATTCTTAGCCGAGAAACAATAAATACATATAGCAAAGAGATATGCATATTTTGGATTGAGAAGTCATACCAAATATATATTTCTGAGCGAATTAAAATATGACGTAACATGAACAAGCCTTATACAAGATTTTAGAAAAAGAAGAAAAACAGATAATGGTTGGATTATTTTGAATTTTCTATAGGCGTGCCCTCGGTGTATGTTAGTTTTGAAGCCAGAAAGGAGTAGAAATAACGCCATAAGGGTCTGTAGACTTCTAAGAAACACTAACTGTATTCCAACAATTCTTATCCGTCATAGGCATCGCCGAAAATGAATTCTCCACACAATCCCTTTTGATATAGCGAATATTATATTTATTTCATACTAGATATCCCAGTAATTATTCCAGTTGGTTTTCAATAGGAACCAAAATATTACTAAAAAAGAAAGATAATGCGTTTACGAAGTATAAAAGAAATCGTGCAAATACATCTATATTCATCACCTGCAAAAATTTGCGAACAGCCTCCAAGATTAGCATTATTAATGATCACGAGAGTTACCTATCTTTCACCGATAATAATGTACATAATAATAATGTCCCCTTTTAACAAGCGTCCAGGCTCTTCGGGGAAGGCAGGGTGTGGTCTGCTATGGTTATTAGCCTTTTCGGTACACTAGGACTAGGACATCCCGACTCAAAAATTTTCTGGAACTATATTAATTGCAAACGCAAGACTAATGGCCTATCAAAAAATAATGTTTTGATAGTAGCCATTCTTCTGATGACTTGAATGTTATATGTAATATGTTCGCGAACTACTTTCAATCCGTTTACTCTAGTCATTCTAATCTTGGGTCAAATTTTAATCCCATGTATTATCATAATTCAAATTTAATTTTTAATATTGATATCAATACTGATGTCTTTTACAAGTTATCCACTCTGTTTACCTAGGTTTTTCAGGCCCTGATGATATACCCCCATTCCTTCTGAAACTTTGCAGTCCGTCATTGGCTGTACCCATTTCTCTGCTTTAAAACATTTCTCTTACTTCTGGAATATTCCCACATCAATGGAAATCCGCATTTTTGGTACCATCCTTCAAATCTGTCGATCGTGCTGATATTCGGAATTACCGTCCAATATGTGCTTTTCCACCCTTGGGTAGAGTGCTCTGCCGCCTTATGGAAATTAAAAGCTTATGGCATCACATCTTTTGGTTTCAGTACCACTTATTGGATCGTTCGCAGTTGCTCCGGATACGTACTACCATATCTGATCTTATTTCTATTACATCCGGTGTACCACAAGGCAGCCATTTAGATCCTGTTTTATTTTTACTTTTTATAAATGACATTAAACATCGTAACCATTATTCACCACCATTTCTTCCTCATCCGATTGTATTAATAATATAACAATAATTGTTTCCACTTGGCGTAAGGCAATAACATGTGACTAAATATTGGCAAATGTAAAATTATTACTTTTATTAAAAAGAAAGAAAAGTTATTGGTAAAATTGCTTTGTTGAGAGTCTAGTTCGTTCTATCTCAGAGTATTGCTCATCATATGGATTCCATATGCTACATTCCATTCGGATGAAATAGAAAGAGGTCAAAGAAAATTTGTTAATTACATTCTATATAAGCTTAATATTGATAAAAATTGTAATATTTTTAATGAAACACTAATATAAATATGCACGCACTACACGTAAACAGCCATCTTTAAACGAGCCTATTTTCGACCTGAGAAATATAATGACTCATCATTTTTCATCCCGGATTATCCAGTGATAAAACTTCAAATTAAGTAGACTCTACCCGTAACACTAACATTGCCAACAGTTTCTTCTATACTCGCGAGAATATAAAGTCGTAAATACAGCCGATATTACAAATTCGCTGGCATCGTCTCAAGCCATAAAGACAAAATATAACGTCTTGAATAATTCATTTTATTACGTCGCAAACTTTTTTGTGGAAACTGTGTAGATACTTATCAATGACATAAGTAGTAGACATCGGAAAGGATAACTTACCTTATCGGCAAGCGCTATAAGATCCAGTTTACGTAATCCCTTACCGTTACATGGTTTCACATCTTGGTATCTAGAGGGCGCTAGTTGCCCCTAAACCCGGAATTTTTGCGTCGCCGAAAATACGGACATTTGATTTACGGTATAGGCAATGATGTCGTTATCCTCAGCGATATATATTCCGCGGAATTGATTGCCTAGAGGCACTGAAACGTGAATTTGTTTTTCTCGGGAATTCTTTCTAAATAGCTTCGTTGATGTGTGATTTGTCGAGTCGTTGTTGCTTTGTGTTTGCAACATATAAAAGGAGGGGAAGACATTTCTATGTTAATAATATAAGAGAAATATTTAGATTATATCGCCCTAGATTTTAGAGAGAAAAAGGATTATATATGACATAAAAATGTTGATATGAAACTCCCTTAGAATTAGGTATGAATTTTATTAATAATTATAAAGTATCCATTTCATCACTGTTTTGTCGTAGTTTCGTATTTATTCATGATGCCAAATATTTAATATGCTTTTCACTAAATGTATTGGTGTATGCACATATATTTCATAGTTAAAACAATTTTAAACTGGTTTATATTAAAAACATTTGAAATCAATGTTTTTAATGCTAATTTCACAACATACAGAACGCTATAAGAGAAACACAGCGACGCTAACAGCGAACTAAAACGGTTTACAGCTGAAAAACAGAGATGGCGCGGATTGTCTATAAATTGAATTTTCGCAAAGTTTGTCAGTATAATTAAAATTTATTTATTTACAATTTTTACTAATAGTGCTTTGTGATAGTGATCAGTGAGATGTAGAATATGCTTATTAAGGAATATCTAGAATAAAATAGTATCTTTTAAAATGTTAATATATTGCTTGATTGTTTATAACTTGTTGAGAACTTGTATGATATAGTTTTGATAGTGCTAGTATTTGTAGTAACACAAAATATTTTATGTTAGGAAATTTCAAGTATACCTACATATGTTATGTTGTTATTAATTCACTTAACACGCAGCAACTATTATAATAACCCAGATTTTTACTGATATTAAGTGTTATAAACTAAATGAGTTCGTCTTGCAATATTGTCTATTATGTATGCCGTATGTTGTGCACAATACATTAACCAATTTCCAGGGTTTAGTAAGACATACATCTTACTCTATGCTTATTGATTTTCTATGTTAGAAATGGGCTCATTCGTCCATAACTACAACATATATAACACTAACAGATTATGATGTATTGCAGGCTAGTTCGCAGAGGAAAACATCAAAACTATAAGTATAGTTTTGATACTATAGTAGCCTTGAACACATAGACACTCATATAATTGCATTTATACACAAATCAAAAGTTTCCAGTTCACAAATGTTAGTTTTTCACTGTAGCGGTTTTACGAAATGTCTATTTATCTAATTGCTATTTACTCAAATTTATTCCATAATACTTTTGACAACTTTCACAATGTCTCTTCATATGCTAATTTCAGTCTAAGATTTAATAGGGATTTTATGCTACAATGAAATCTAAGGCATTATTTATTGATATATTTTTTTAAGAATGCCAATTTCTAAGAAGCAAGAGTGTTTTCAGAATATAATTAGGTAGATGAAATTTTTATGTACTTTATAGATTTGCTTTTTTCTGTAATAAAAGACTATAAATATGTAAATAATGGACAGTTATATTGTTTGAAATTTTGAAATAACATTGTTCCATGCGCTTTTCATGGCAAACTGTGTTGAGAATATATATAACTGTAAAATCAACAGGTGGCTTTGACGAGGTAACATAATTTTGGGCCTACTAAATTCTCAATAAAAGCCAACATTATTGTAAGATATACTTAATTACCTGCCTACGAATTTCAATAGCAATAGTTGCTTCAGAATTCTTGTTTGTTTATTTAAAAACATAAAAGGTATTGTATTCAAACAGTATGCAATTATTGGAATATTTGTAGTATTTTCTGAAAAAACAGTGCTGTCATTATTACACTGCTAGAATCTATTTTAATATACTCCTGCAAATACCTATAATTTGTTACGCTCTTGGAGCTCCATGAAGGTTCACCTTTAAACAACAAGCATGCAGAATAATCTCTTTGTTGTTTTACATATGTCCACAAAACATCTTCATAATTAAATTGTTTTTTAAAAGCACCGTTTTTGCTTTGCCAATTTTGATTTAAAGTTATTATGATTTAATTTTTGAATTTTGACTTTTATATTTTGGTAGTACGAAAACCATTTTAACTGAGATTGAAATAAGAAATAAAATGAAAGCCTTCAAATATGATAAAAAATGGTATACAGTGAAATAAATCTTATTTAATATCAGATTAAAATAAGAAATGCTGAAATATGTAGATACAGAAATCTCTGAATGTTACAAGCAAAATATACAATCACTGCTGACGGTAACTTACACTTAATGGTAGAGATCTTTCGTATTAGTTTTGAGAATAGTTATAAATAAAATAAAATAGGATTGATTTGAACATATAAATTCTAACGTACAATACCTATTTAGTCCGTGTCTCATAGCAGGAGATACATACACTGGTGGAAATTAAATAACGCATAAATTCAGTAATTCCCAGGACATAATTTTTTTTAAATTTATTAAATTGTGAAAATTTATCTAGCTGCCGGGGTTAAAAAAAAACAGTAGTTACGGCAAATGTTGTACGGTTTACGGTAAATGTCAATAAAATAAGTGTTATTATTTTGCAATTTAATGATTTTTTAATATTTGAACTTACGACTGTTTTTCTTGATTTTTTTTCAAATATAACATATCGAAAATTTTATACCGTTGAAAACGAAATAAAAAGTACTACCAAAATAAATAATAAAAAATATAGATTGTCATTTAAAAGTGGATGAGGTCATAACATGAAAAACAAATGACATAAGAAACTGAAAATATGCCGTAAATATTTGCTGAAGTTAAAATCGCTATACCCCTTCGAGATTTTTTCCAAAAAATTTGTATCAATGGAATTACTGAATTTATGCGTTTTTAATTTCCACACAGTATATACGTAATATCCATTATTTGACAATATTCTAAATGGATACACCAATGAATATATTGTATTCACTCTAATAGTTTACTCTTTTTAGATATCCAGATGGATAATTGAACTAAAAGAAAACCATGAATCTTTATCAGCTGATTCAGTAAAATATTCGTATAAAAATAATAAATTTAAAAATTGTAACTTAAAATTACAAATACCTTAATAAATTGGATTTTGTGAACGAAATTTAGTAGGTAAGGCATAAGTAAATATTTTATTTAAATTAGGAATTGTTTGTCTCAACTTTATATAGCATTTTCACATACCCCGTGCACTCACTACACTGAACTGTTGGAGGAAAGTAAAATACCGTGTGTTCACTTCCGATCAGGGTTGAGAACCCGTTACGTTGCAATCTCTATGTAACGATGATTCGGAGCTAGCCTATGAGTATCGTTTCGTCCAGTTTGTATTATTACATCTCAATTAAAAATATGTTTATTTTAACAAAGACCAACGATTAATGAGTTATAGAATGCAAAAATTGGTATAAATCTCTTTTACATGTTAAATACTTTGAAAACTACTCAAGATAATACAAACCATTCCAAAATATTTAGAAAAAGTTTCTTTAAAAGCCAAGTAAGAAACAATTACATGGTTTTATCACTTAATTCACTGCTAGTGACTGCAGTTTCTACTAAAACAAGGTAATTGTTTCTTATTTCATTTAATACGGATTATGACAAAGTGTTCCCTGTATCATTTTTTAAAGACTTTGTTCAAATAAACACTCTGTTCGGATTACTCCTCCCGCACAAAGTATTGAAAGTAATTGAAAGTAGTCCGAAGAGTGTGTTTATTGTGCTGCCCAACAGTCCTTGCAATATTTACTTTGTTCAAATACAAAATTACAACTGCCATTAACTAAATTAAAAGATTCGATCTTGTTACTTGATGGTAGTTTTTGAAACGGACTCAAAGATTACACAATAGAATTTATTATATAAATGTACACTAAATTTACTGCGTATAGAATTTTATTAAATAAATTACCACATTTCTAGCTATTGCTGTTTACCAACAAAATGTAATATTGTTTTTGTAGGCTGTATTTGTACCAAACTCATATTCAATATTAATACTTTAAAAGGTCGGATTCCACGTACACGATTACAGAAAGTAACCACCCACTCTTCCGACAGGAATAAGCGCTACAGAGACCCGCGGAAATAACCTTATTGAAATTTTCAACGGAACGTATCCGTTTTCAACGTTACTTACGGCCAATAAACAAGGCAATATCATCATCATTTCTGGCGGGAGCGCGCGCGCTTATACGGGACGCAATCACACATCAAATGTCAACTTCGGAACCGTGGCCACGTATACCGTGAGGATACAGAGACTAATACGCGGCGCGCGAGATGAGATGTGTGTATCCATACCCTCGCCGTTCGTCCGTCGACCAAGATGATAAGCCAGTTTAACGACATTTACGAAACGAGTTTTTCCATTTTTTATGCGCGCCGACATCAGATGCACCGGGGGACGGTTTTCCCGGTTTAATAATAATAATCATAAAGTGCGTACGTGCCCCGGACAGTGGACAGTGTCCGGTGCGCGGAAGGACACAAGCGCTGGTCAAACTGGTCCAGCATCGCCGGAGATAACAAAAAAAAAAGCGAACGCACAGCTTCCGATGAACATCTGTCGCATTTGTTGCGCTCAAAAGAACTGGTTAATAATGCTAATACGGCCGTTACGTCTGCTTTTCAAATTTTTATGAAATATTTACGTTACTTTGCGGAGATTGCAAAACAGTTAATATTTTGGTTGATATACCGTTCATTAATATGGCAATATTTGATTGTACATATTAACTAAGAGTTAGTAGAAATTCTAATAAGGGTGATAGTGTAATGCGTGTCAGCTTAAACGCAATCGAAACAACGTAAACAACAAATAATTGAATAAACAATGTTCAATAAAATCTTATTTCGTTTGATCACTATGCGATAGGAAACATTCCAAATTTTTTCAGTCTAAAAAGAGTATTCCCCAAGTCTTAATCCTTAATAACCAATAATAACTTGGTAAAAAAATGATTAGTTTCCCGCGTTTCGAAAGCATTTCAAACGACCTCTAAAGCGCGCCAAGCGCGGCTGACGTCATAGAGTATGACTGTCAAGTTGTCATGTCATGAAAAACTGCAGGAAGAAATAAATCAGGACTTTAAAAGCTTGACCTTGAAGTGCAGTATCATGAAAATTGCCTGACTAAGGATTTCATACTTTACAGTTATTTCAAAAGTACTGTAAGTTATCAAATGTGCATATCTTTAAACTTCAAAAAAAAAAAACAGGACGATCATTTATTTTACTTGGGGATGATTTTGGCATAAGCGAGCATTGCTATTTATTGGTAAATATTTAAGAAAATGTATATTTTCACCTACTGGTGCAGTAAAGTTAAATTTACTACTAGCATTTCGAGCCCGATACAGAAATGTTTTATGCATTACGGATTGTTTAGAAATTGAAATTGAGAAGCCTTCAGATGCTGTTCATCAATGTTTGACATGGTCAGAGTATAAGAAATGTAATACCCACTGTAAAATATTTAATTTCTTGTACGCCTGATGGCATCATAAATTTCATTTCTACAGGTTTTGGTGGACGTACATCTGATGCTACAATTGTAGAGTATAGTGGCTTCTTAAATATTTTACCACCAAATGTGTCTATTATGGCATATAGGAGGTCTAAGCACATAGAACATTTACTTGTTGCTAAAATGGCAAATTAATTAGACAACCAAGTGTCTCTTCTAATACAAAATTCACTAAAGGTGAAGTGCCAGTAACCAAAAGAATACGATTCATGAAGGTTTTCGACACCAACCATAAGTTAAGCTAATTATTCAGAATTGTCACATGGACGTCGTACTCTTTGACGTCATGACCAATAGCAACGCGTTTACGACCGATTGGTATAATTTGAATTTTTTCGCATTTTCAATTGTTTATTGTGGCTGTTTGGGATGGAAAAAGTAGTTTTCTTTTGCTGATGCATGTCTTATTTCAATATATACTTATGATTTGTAGTAATTCTTTTCTCATTTAAAATTTTTGTCAAGTTCCCTATTATGAAGAGTGTGACAGCGTAGTAAATGGAGGGATGAGAACAGTAAAAAAAAGATGTTAAATTTGCATGCAATAAACTTTAGGTAACAATTACAAAACAACAAAAGAAGTCTGAGTAGATTTGCTTTAATGTTAAGCTAGATAGTATGTTGTAGCCGAATAACGTGATATACATTTTTACTCCGACAAAAGGGCATTGTCTTAGCTAATGAATAAAGTTGCTGAATTTGCGCCAACAGCCAGTGGTGGGTGCATAAAAGTTTACACATAGAATAAATGGTCAGAAATAAATTTTAATATGTACTCAAACACTTACCTTACAAACATTTACTTACAAATATACATTCAATTTTAACGCCATCATAATTTAGCTCTGGCATTTTTGCTATAAATTGTGTAACTTTGTCCAACGTAGACAACATCTTTTGAAACAAACGTAGAACCACGAAGTAGTATTTACGGCAGCGTACATGTATATACACAACAGGTCTCGTTGAGACTCGCAGTTATGTTAAAGGTTACATCGAATCTTCACCACTGCCCGCTGGCTCTAGTGAGAACCTCTACTAATGAACATAGAAACTGGGATCTTAATAATCTAATTTAATTTTCTGAATATTGATGTATAGGGAAAACTGTATAGATGATTTTTGGAAAGAAGAATTCTGTTTCCTTGGCAAAAGCGACGTTGCCGGCACATTGTTGGAGCCTAGAGAGTATGCTCGAAACCTAGATATATGGCTCGACAGTGATTTACGTTTCAGACAACATATTTCTGCATAGTGTTAGAAGACTTATTCTAACCTGAAATCACAACAATAGATTCACACAAGGATTGTCAATCAAAAATAGAAATATTTTGGATCCCTTGTTCTAAGTTTTGGTATAATGTTTACGGTTCATGCTTAGATTGAGTAACAAGTAACAGAAGTTATAGATTGCGAAACTGTTGTGTCAGATTTATTTACGACTTAAGAAAACATACATCACTGTATGTAATTTGGGACACATCTTCGGTGTTCATTCTGGTACGTTGATTCGGTCATGGGATTGACGATGGACACCCACGTATTCTCGAAACAAGTGTGCCAAATTAATCAATATATTATGAGGTGAGGAGTGATCTGATACAGTTTGTAAGTATACCTACGTAGTGATGCGCAGCAGTTCCAAAGACGAGTCTTACAAATACATTGTTGACCAAACACATTTTAGGTTAAAATAAAGATAATTTCCATTAATAGCTATGGATATTACACTAGTAAAATATTGAAAAATCTAAGGCGGCAAATTCGAATTATCTCGAATTAACACCAGTCATTTGTTGGATTCGAATTACACGTTCTTTTCTCTTTTCGCATTTTCTGTTTACATAACAATTTCAGATATTTAAGTTGATTTTCACTACTTGAAAATGGAAGACGGGAAGACCTAGAAGAAGTTGGAGAGATGAAGCCCGAACGGGAAAGAAAGGGAGAGGAGTAAGATGGGAGGAACTGAAACAGAAAGCAGAAGTTAGGAAATGGAGAGAGATATGGAAGAAAGACCCTGCATCCCCAAACTCAACTCCAACATAGCTTTACACTGAAATGTAGAAACGCTCAGGATTAAGGCAGTAGTAAGTGAAGGATATGAAGTATTCACTTATAAGTTAGAGATGCATGATATATGCACATATGCATAATACATTTTCATTTTCACTTCGAATCGCAACATATCAAGTAATCGCAGGTACAAATGCTATGTGTGTCACACTCGAAGAATGAAGAAACTAATAATTACTAACAAAACAATCTGAAATCCACCAAAGACCGCAAAACGTATGAATGAACAAACGCCTAAGATTATTTCAATCGTAGACGCGTCTAAGGGATTTGGTTGTATAATGTATCCAGATAAGCAAACAACGATACCTCCAACATACACACATAGATACATTCCACTACTATACGCAAGGGCTCTGGTACCCTGTTTGCCATCGCCCCTAATATTCCGGAGCTTTGTGAATATTAAACTTATCCCGGCCGGTATTACACAACTAGAGATAGTTAACTTTAATGTTGCTATTTTGTTCCAGCTTCCGTGTATGGTCTATGTTGGCACAACCGTTATCGGCTTATCTATTCAATCGTGCGTAATCAACATTAACGTTAACGAAAACAATCTGTTTTAGATTTGCATTTTGTTGTTACATAATATTATTAAATATTAAGTTCTCCTAATACCTATGTAAGCATACACTTATAATTTTGGTGTAAAAATACGTAGTTTAACTGTGGCCCAAACTAAAATGCCGTAAAAATACCTTGCACTTTGTGAATGTACGGGGGGTCGGTGGTAAAATTACACTTAATCCGTTTATATATGTCAATGTATTTCTATATAGGTTGTTGTTTAATTAAAATGTAACATGTATCACGAATATTGTACTGTAAACTGCGTTGTATTTCTGCTTATAGGTTGCGTAGAAACATTTTTGACTGTAAAACTTTCACTTAACACAAGCATGTATTATATGTTACATGTGCTTAGGTACATCAAATATGTACCGCCTTCGTAAAATCACAACTCATTTCTCAATAGTTATGACAAACTTCATATTTTACAATCTTTTCAAGAAAGAATATGCCCAAAAAAAATATCATTTCATGTTTATTAATATTCAAATTGTTAAGTGTAACGAGATATTCCAAGCAGATATTCCAAATTCAGAATAAATTAGAAAATGTAGCAATATTTAAGGCAATCTAAAATGTTCATAGATATAACAAAATATAACCTAACAATATAAAATTACTCAAGATAATCAGAGAATTATAGATCAATAAGCTGTTTTACAGTTCATTAAATGAACAACTACATCGGTAATAGCATTCTGTAACATTTGTAGCGTATCTATGGGATTTTTTATGGTATCCGCGCTCCTTAAAATTCTAATTTAGGTACATACCGTTCAAAACAATCTTCTAGAAAGTCTTACCATTCCAATGTATCCTCCGGATAGCACTAGAACACTATACATACAGTTGGCCGCCGAACAGGTTAAGTTTAGGTTATGTCACAATATTACTGCGATATATGTCGTAAATGCTCAAGCGCATTACTGTTCATACATATTTTTACGTGTTAAGCGTTTATATTAGCTCTGTTCCAGCACAAGGTTTGCTGACGGTTCGTGATGACATAAAGCAATCGGACAACAGATTGGAGTCCCTGCGAACTGAAATATGTTTTCTGATTGGTTCACGTCATCAGGAACCGTCAGCAAACCATGTACTGGAACAGAGCTATTGCATTACACTGCCTTATAGCAAACGAAGCCATACGTATCACAATGTATTATAGCAACGAATTGGAATTTCTACATCTACTGTATTGCAAATACGCGTTCTTACATAGCTCTAAATGCTAAAATGTTTACAAAGTATTTTATACTTTCACAAAATTTTTATTAGTGCAGAATATAAATTGGTATTTGCATTTTTTGCACAATCAAGAGAGGAATGTTAATCTGAGCACATAGAAATGAAAGTATATTTGGTTGTCAAAGTTCTATGGGACTCCAAGATTGAAACCTGACTTACAGAAACTTTAATTCACATCCAACACAAGTGCAGAAATTAATGTTCATCCAACAGGCAGACGAACTTTCTTGAAGGATTTGAATAAATTTATTTATAAAAAATATGAAGATGAAAATAGCAGACTTTGATGCTACCAAATTCAACATTTGCTGTTGCAAAATTAAGGATATGACATAAACATAAGTAAGTATAGCAAAAATTGAGTTCGCAAAGTCGAAAATTGCACGGATGAAGAAAGATACAACATGGGTTTGACATAAACTGTCCCTATGGAAAGCATAAAATTGTTCATTAGAAAAATCTAGAATTTAACGTAAAAAACTTACTTAGTCCAGGTGTCATAGTAGGAGATAATGTAGGTACCTACCTATTACTTGACAATATTCTAAATGTCAGGAAAGAATACAGTGTGATTGGGTGAGTTGATCATCTCTCTCTCTCTCTCTAATAAATTAATATAAGCTGGATCCAAATTTTTGTTTATAACCAATAATAATGATAATAATGAATATGTTTATTGGCCAAAATAAACAAAGGAAAACAACACAATAGTGAGCAAATCTTAACAGAGAAGCGGCCAAAAAGACTAAATCGCCACAGTAGGTAAATGCATTAAACATACATGTACTGCTAGCGTTCGTCCTTTAGCCTCTTATTGTGATTAACCTAAATATAAAATACAAAATAGGATACGGTGGCTTAAAATAGCAAAAAATAAATAAATAAACGCTTGTGTAAACACAGTGTTATTCAAGTGGTGTTCTGTGTGGTGCAAATCTCCCAGAGTGCGACGTCTAACATTATCTTCCTTC
>JARFOC010001111.1:49471-64889 GCA_031763485.1 Osmoderma eremita | reverse complement strand
TTTATGGAGCGTCGTGGAGTGTGTTCCATTCACTCCACTCCTAATTTTTCGAACGATTGAAAAAGAAATCTATTAGCCCCGTTTGTAATAAACGAACGCCAAGATACAAATAGTTCTCGTAGAACGAATAAACGAACGCAACTATACTTGTATTTATAATAAATGTACAATATACAGAATGTTGAGTATACTTTTAGGTGTTGTTTCCGTCTGTAGTGTTGGAATTTTAAAGCTGACTAATCACATAATTTTTATGAATCACTCTTTCATAAGCATAAACACATCTTCTAAATAAAATAAAACCTGTGATTTCTTTTTGTTACGGCACAAGTACTTTTTTAATAACAACCGTTTTACTAAGAAAAATTATATTCTTTAGAGCCGATCACACTTCAATATTTTAATTTTTAACCTTTGCCAATATTATTATTTATTTGCTCCACTTTAAAATAAAGATCAGTTTGCAATAGACGGCAAAAACATAAAATGAAAGTTTACTTTTCATTATAAACACGAATATGTTTCAGAAATATGTAGGTTGCTAGCCCAATTGAAATAATATTTTTTCTGTTTTCCGGTGTAAAACCGGCTTTGCACGTGCACCATGCATGATCGTCACGTGTTCACTCCATCCGTTCGGTGAACAGAGAATAGATATGTTAATGACTCAAGGGATAATCGTGCAATAATTTAACCTCTTTTAAAATAAAAAAAAGCAAGAATATTTTTCATCTCGCTTTGATTAATTAGATGACGATATCAGTTTAATTGTATTCGATAGGATTGAAAGCCCGTCAAAAATATTTGATTTTGATTAAATAAAAACGTTTCTAAAAAAAAAAAAAATACGGGGAAAATGTTTACACCATATATTTTAATAAATAATATTGAAGATATTACATAATTATAAGAATTATTTCTAATTGGTAGAAGTGGGCAACCAATCAAATCGAGATGTGATCAAACTTTTCTTAAAACCTGCTAATAAATGGTCAAAAACAAATATAAACACACTGTTCGGATTACTCCTCCCACACAAAGTATTTATTAAACACGTCTCTTCCCCCCGAATTAGTTAATACTTATTATTGTCCTTGCAATCTTTACCAAAAACAAATATATTTTTAAAAATGCTCAAATATGCAGAGAACTACTATTTTAGAGAAATTAGTCTTTAACGTTTGCTCTTAAATCGTTACATAACCAAAAATCACAGTTATTTACAAACTAAAAATAGCATTTTCACAACATAAACTTCACTTTCGGCCAAAGACACCGATACTAAATCGCACAACAACCGTTATTTTGCATTATTAAGCCGTAAAAATTCCATTACCAATACAAATAATAATTTCTTTTTACTTTGAGGTCATTATAAGGCAAACAATTACAAATCGCAAATACCGCTAGGTAATTTTCCAATGAACAATGATAAAATGCGGAAATTATGTCGAAATCATGAGTTTTTTAGGCGGAACAAATGACGCAATCGTAATGATTTAGCAAAAATGAAAATAATCGATTGGATAGGTTTACTTAGAAAGCAGATTTTTGATTTAATGTGTATGTATATAGTTATAAGGAATTTGCAGAAGGGGAATAATTTTATTGTACGTTGCTTAATTGAACTCTTGATAATGGCGCCAAGATTTGAATTTAAAATTTCATAATTATAAAAAAAAACGGTTATTTTGGTGCTTGTTTTCGTATTTCGTAACTTCAAAACTGTTTATTTTAGACAACAGATTATTTAATATGTAACTTGTTTAGTTCAGGAATGAAATTACAGGAAATTCAAATATTACAAAGAAATGCAATCATTGCGCAAGAATTATTTGTTCTTGCAGTTGAAATTACATTAGCCATTCCAGTTTTTGTGTGGATGTGTTTAGATATTACAATATCATATTTAAAAATACGTTACAAATATAATGTAACTCAATCACTATTTTAATCATTTAACAAAAGAAGTTTTGCATTTTATTGCGCAATATTTCTTAAGTCCAGTATCTATAATAAAGTTAATTTATATGATGCTAAAGTATGGAAATGATTCGTTAGAAGTGCAATTGTTTGAATGGCACAAATCAAATTTGAATGGTGAGAATTTGTAATGTTTAATTTTAGTCAATTGGTAATAAAAAATATTTGTATTGTAGGGAACGAGTAGACATCACTAGACAGCATGACGCAGCACAGCACCACGCAAGCACGCACCAACTGAATGTGGTTTAATTTCACTGATTTATTTAAATTAGGAGCATTTGGCATTATACTTGACAAGGCGGATAAGAGCAGTGGCAACAACGAACAATCGTTGCGTCATCAACTCGTCATACTCCAATTAACGTTTATCATTGGTTGATCGCCGTGTTTGTTTACATTAGGACACTCTAGTCATTAGCCGTCTAGTGCCTTTTTTAGTATTATTTCGTTCCGAATATTTTATCTCATCTCATATATAGCACATTTTACCCATTTATTCCTCATATGAGATCATATTTTCGAAAGATTCCTTAAGATAGTTTATAGGTTAGGTGTAAATGTCAAATATTTATAGCTTATTGCAAAATGTATACGTTGGATATTGAACAGAGACTTAAAACAGTGATATTAGTTTAATTATTACTATTATTGCGGTCTAATTTTTTCTACCAACCTACCGGCATGTTCCTTAATTCAACATGGTTGCACTCTGATGGCATCAAGTGGGCATCAATTACAATCAAAAAGTTCCTAAATTCTTCTTGAACGCCATCAAATTTTTCTGACGTTTCAGCCATTCCACCTGCTTTAATAGTGGATCGATATGATTAATAGTTGTTGAGGTTATGTACGTATACATTGATTTAAATAATGGAGCAACGACACTTCGAATATGAAATACAATTAAAAATCAATGGTTTTTAAAACAGGCGCAGTAATATCCGCAGACAACAAATAGTTTTCGATGTTCAGGCGATATTTCAATTCCCGCATTTGGCATATAGGTTAGGTTAAATTTACATTCAATCCGTAACCATCAAAGATGTATTTACAACCACCAGAAATTATCTTTCATCCGATGACGACGAAACTGATGCCATCAATTGTTGAATTAAGAAACTTGCCCTACCTTAAAGCGTAAAAAAATAAACTTACATTAGGTTTGTTCGTTTTGGCAAAAACTTTATGCAGCCAAACGCACGCACAAGCGCAGTAATTATTTCCTTGCCCAACAGATGTATTTTCGAACGTAAAATAACTGCTGCGCTTGTGCAGGCGTTTGGCTGCATAACGCGTTGGCCAAATCGAACAGACCTATTAATTTTACTAAGCAAATCTAAGAGTGTCAACTGGGTTGCCTACCTTTAAATCCCTGAATTATATTTCACGACAATTTTCCTTCTCTTGTTACAACTTATTACATCATGGATCATTTCAATACAAAAAAGAAACTTCAGAATACAATTCTAATTGTTAATGTTGCACAGTTTACCGCCCAATTAAATAATGAATGGCATACAACTATTGTGTGTAATACGACGCAAACGTAAACCATTATCCCACGATCGTTAACAACAGGCAAGTCCTTAAAATAAATGATAAACGCACGGGAAAAACAGAAAACAGTTATTTCCATCCAGCTATGACTATTTTATATTTTATTTAGAAGATGTTTTGATTAAGGAGGTGTTTCTGTTTATGAAATTCTGTATATTTTACATTTATTATAAATACAAAGTATATCTTTTATGTGCTAAGAGAGTCTAAGAAAAGACACAAATATCGAATATAGAGGAAAAAGACGAGATCAAAACTGAAATGGATAAATACAGGACGACGCAGTGGATTAAAAGGGTTATGTTGTGGTTATGTTTGATTATATATAAACATTGCCTATCTTTGGTATATTAGCCATATATTATACATTTTAAATCAAGGAATTTAATTTATTATTATCTTTCTGGCTAATTTTAGCAGTGCAATTGTTGTTATATTTGTTTTTTTTGCGGGAAACAAACAGAAATTTAATCATAGAACTTATGATGCTATTTTCACCTTTATTTAAACAGTCTATAGCATCATTCGAATAATTGCTTCTTGAATTTTTAAGGGCGCGTTTTAATACATTTTTTTAAATTTACAACGTGTGCAATGGCCCTTTTTTCGTTTTCGAGAGTTCTTACCAACCAAACAGAAAGCTTAGTTTTCGTATCTCGGATTTTTTGTACTCCATATGTTCGGTGAATAAAGTTTAGCGTCAATGTTTCCGTACAAGCTTCTTTCAATTCTCTTGTTTTTGAATAATATACGAGAAAATTGATCGTGTCTGAGGGGTTTAAGGGAGTCGGACGCCCCTGCAATTCGTAAAACTGTAAATTTACCGTCTTCATGCGCATAGTAAGTGTTCAAAATACAATCATGCTTATGTTTCACGGTTTAAAAATAATTTCAAATTTACCGCCTTTCAAAATTAGTTTCTTGATATCCTGTACATGACGTCAAACGGTTTCTTGTTAGTATAGCAGTGTTCTAACTCAAAGTAATTACCTCTGATGAGAATCAAGTGGTTATTGTGATATTTAGCGGGAAATTTAAAATAATAACACAAAACTTTAATAGAAAATGTATGTTTTATTATTATTATTGTATTTTACAGTTTACAACACATTAATTAATCCATAATTATTATTCACATTATTCGGGTCACTGGAAAATCAGTGAATAATACTGTGTGCATGTCCCTCTCGTAAGCCACATGCACGACAGTTATTGGTCGAAGAATTCAGAATCTATTAGCCGTCGAGGCTGTCGATGAATGATTTAAAAACTGGCGATACACGAGATTATCCTTTTGTACAAAAACGACGAAGAGTCCTCAACGGTGCATAGATTCTGATAATCTCAAAATATTTTTATGTTACAGATGAGTACAAAAAGGGGATATTTAGAATTAAAATATCGCATTATTAAAATTCTATATACACGTATTTTATTTATTCCATCATTTGATCTAAAATTATTATATCAACACGTATTTCCAGCTCTTTCAAATATAAATATAAGGATTCTATTTTTTTTTTATTTGTTCTTCCGTTACTTTTCACAATTAATTTCATCTTATTTATCGTATATTCACAATTCATTTTTCTCTCTCACCAATTTACATAATAATAACTAGAATTTGTAATGGTTACCGTAGAATGTCGAGGGGATCCTAAGAAATTGCCACAAACCTTTATCACAATATATATTTTAACTTGAATGTTCAACGACAGAACTCGACAATATTCTGGAAAAAAATACTACAGGAATTCACACAACACCATCATTTAATCGATATATAAAAATAGCACTTCTCGGAAAGAGATTTTATATTTTATTCGAACAGCTCGATCAACAGACAAAAACACGTTGAGATCTTGCATTCTGGGGGAATAATTACTCTTATCGTAATATACATTATAAATACCTCACATCGTAGCGGTGTGTATATTAAATTGGTGATTAACAATTTCTGTTTCTCTCACAACGTAAAGTCAAAAGAGGGTATTGCGATATCCCAATCGAATCCATGGTTTTTAAATCGCTGCTCCAATAGTTCCAAGCATCCTTAGAAAAACAGCATTTATTTTTGCGTGTAAAGTGGGGGATAATAGTGTAAGTTTAAAAATGAAATATCGCAACACTTCAATACACAGTTTATAATAGTACAAATTTTAATAATAAATATCAAAAAATGTATCTGATACAATAAAAGATACCATGACATCTTAACAATCGCAATATTTGAAAAGATTTACAACAAACAATTTCGAAGAAACACTAAAAAAAAAAACAATTCTTCTATGCCGAATCAATCGTTCATTACAATTTTCAAGCAAATATACTTATTACCGATGGTAAAAGAAAAACAATTTATAACGGCCGTGTTTTTAAAATTATTTTTAAGTTTATTCGGACAGATACGAAAGCGTTTTAAAACTAACACAAGTTTCACGCACCGAGTCAGGATATACAGCAGTTAGAACAGATACCTAACATAACCTAAAAATATCTTGTTATGTTTGATTCAATGGTTGCTTAACACGTTAGCTGCTTTCGTTCGTGCTGTCATATGTAATCAGGATTTAGTTAAACATAATCCTTGACTGAAAAAATCACGATTGGTACAAACGAACGAGCGATGGAGTGACGTGTTGTTGCGGCTGCAAACATAAATATAACCTCAACACGACAACTAGCAAAAAGGTTTTGATGTAAGTGTAAGATGAAAAAAATGTAGGAAATAATACTTGTAGGGAAAATGTTTATACTAGAAAATATTTTTCGAGTTTTCTATTTATAACGTTATATATTTTGGATCCATGCATTGCAATCACGCGAAAAGTTTGGGAGAGAGGGGAAAGAGGACTGCAGTAAAATTCGAATCATGTTTCTCTAAATCAAGAGGGGACTATGACAAACGAAGCTGTACATAAGAAATCCCGATTGTATGATTAGTAATCATTGGCACGAACGAAAGTACCTATAATCTACACCTTTGAGGTTATTAGCGTCCTAAAATTAATAGACTGAGTAGATATCTGAACAATCGTTTGAACAAAATGTATTCGAACATATGGATCAGTTTAAAAACACGGCCAATATACCCACCATGGGGAAAAATGATAGATATTCTTTTCCCTTTAACATGTTAAACGATATATATATATAACCTCAAAATGTTTACTTACATACGAATACTCCAAAGTTTTCGAAACCTCTTCGTTACAACGTGAACACATTTGTCCTAATTTATCTTAAATAAAATCATATGGTAAAATGATTTTTTCAGAGTCCGATATCTCTCTTAATACCTAACTTTTAGGGTGAATTAATACAAGATTTGCTTTCGGAGAGATAATAACACAATATAAAGGAAGATAAAAGAATTAATTTGAAATATTCCCGTCACTTCCCACCAAATTTGCCCTCCTCAAACGTTTTTCATTTTATATTTTGATATACAGCACCGATCGAAAGTATCCGAAGATTTTTGAAAAATATAATTTGTTTAAAAAAAACATTTACACTAACCCATAAAAAGAAAAATACATTCCGCAACGTAAAAAAAACGATTTTTCCCCGGAATCTTGTATACAGCTTGGATCAAAAGAAATCGAACGTTATTACGTCAAATTTTAGATTAAAAGTGGCGAGTTTATTTCTTTACTCAGACTTTTTAAAAACAAACATATCAATTGTATAAAATAAAAAAAATATTTATAATAATTATTTTTCACAATAAGATTTATTATTATAACTAAAAGTGACTATTAATATATATATAATATTTTTTTATGTATAATCAATAATATTTATATATTTATATTTACTTATATATTATAATAATTAATGAAATGCACCCGTTTCAACCACTGAACGTATTTTTTTCTTTATTGTTATTCGTTTGTTTTAAACGTCACAATGAAACGTGCACTGAACGCACGTCCGTTCTTATATAGAAATAATCACAGAGTCCTCTTGGCTAAAACAACGAACAAAAAAAACATCATTATCGAACCTTCGTTTGACCCGTTCCTTCGGGGGAACTACCTAACAACCGCAACTCAGTTCTGTCGCACGTCAACTTGTCGTTCGCAACCGCTCGTCGATTGCGAGGCGGCGGCTATGTTGTTGTTGTTATTAGAACAGCTCTCGGGAGGCGCAGTATTTGCTGTCGACGGTCCTTTGAAACGTATATCGGCCAGGGGATCCCCGGGATACTCGGGTGGCGGTGAGACCCGGGTCTTCCCCGCTTGGCCGCCGTTCTGTCAGACTTTCTGACGCATCTCGTAGGCGCCCGCATACGGGTGACTAGATCTGTAACCGCCGGCGCCGCTGACAGGTGGCGCTGACGCTAGTGGAGAATAATCTATTAGAACGAAAGAAAAGAAGAGAAAATTTGGTTAGTTCTACGTGTGTATTTGCGAAAAGAATAGTGGGGGACTGTGTGGGTATGTTTCGTTTTGGTTTCCGATAAATATTAAGTGGTTAGTTAAGGCACTAAGAGATAAGAGAGAAGATTCAGAAGAAATACAACGAGGACATGGTCACATTTTATATAAATTCGGTTTATCCTAGTATACGTCTCGCAAAAAAACCAGCTGACCTTTGACAGCGATAATGCTAAAATTATACCAACACAACTTCACATTTAGCAAATGCATAGTAATGTCAAATCTAGTGACATTTCATCCGCGTATGATTTCTTCAATTAGAGCGTTGTCAGTTGCATAGATAAGATAAGTTGTCAACGCACTTACTTGACGCTTGTCATTTTGACGTTCTATTTAGTGTTGATTGTTTTCGTATTTTTTTAAACCATAACCTATCTGTATATCTGTCAAACCATATGATATGCCATGTCATGAAAAGACGAAATATCAAATGTCAGTTGTTTAATTGCAAGAGCTGTAAATAGTAAGATTTTTATCGATTGTCACATTAAAACTACTTTTCCCAGATGACCGATTTTGAAGATTCATTTCATCTAATACCTATTAAAAAAACCAGATCCATTCATTCTAACAATCTAAAATTTTTAGATTAACTAACGTTTGAAATGCCATTTTCCATAGATCAAGGGAAATTTATGTTAAAGGCCCATTTCCGAAACGGTGAGCGAGATGACAAAAGGAGTTGGAAATGTTCCATTACCGCTTTGTGTGATGCTGAAACTTAGAATGCTAACTACACACGCCATGTTGATCGAATCATTGAACCGATCGATAGATGGTAGGAAGTATTTCTAAGGGACAATCAACCACACACCGTTCGCTTTAAGTCCTACAAAGCCATTACGTCAATTGGTTCGACAAACAGTTGGGAATGTTGGTTTCAATTAATTATAAATATGCAGGTATATCTGCAATTTTGTTCTGGGTTTATCATATGGCATAGCCCACAAAGAAGTGAAATAGAAATTACATTTTCACCCTTAAAAAACTTTTTCTTGTACGACAACTGTTGCCATCGGGTTTGGAAAAAAGATTGGATTACTGACAGGTTAGTATTTGTGCGTTTATAAAGGCATCTTTGCCTGAATCAGTTCTTTTCAGATCGCACACAATTCTCACAGCGCGCTTTTGTAAGAGAAACATGCGCTCAGACTCAGAAGACATACCCTAAAGTTGAAATTGTGGAAATTAACAAAGTATGTCATTTTTGTTGCTTGGTAAGTAGCGATTTTTTTTACTAGAAATAAACTGTATATTGCGCCAGTTAGTTTCTTTACTAATTAATCTATATGCATGGACCATGTTAGCTTGCTGTCTATATGCACCCCTAGAAGCTTCATTTCGTTAGGCACTTCTCTCTTGCTAAGTGTAAAGTCTAGGTTTTGCGTTTTATCGATATTGAATTTCAGCTTATTTGATGCAAACCACTTCACATAACATTGTATCTGTCTTATGCCGTAAGTTGCCCTTGGCTAGATCTTTTGTTATCAGAGAAGGATCATCTGCATATAAACATATAGAGTCTGCTGATACGTTAACTACTAAATCATTAACGTATATAATGAATAGCAAAGGTCCTAATATTGACGCCACCCTCTAACTCCATCATGGGGGATTTATTTGAGTCAATATCCACGTATTGCTTTCTATTTGTTCGATACGATGATAATAAATTGTATGAGTTCCCACGGATAACATAATAATGTAGTTTGTACAGAAGGACTATCAAAAGCTCAACTTAGATCACAGGTTGTCAATCGGGCGTATTCTTCATGATCTAATGCAGTTAGTATCGTGCTCATCACCTCGGTCAATCCTATTGCCTATTGGCGTATGAATAAATATAAGAAAAATTAATTGTTAAATTAATAAAGAAATATTTGACACAAAGAATTGATTTTTTTCCACACTAACAACACGTTAACGTATAACTAATTGCCTACTATGTTGATTAACGTTAGCTGTAGGTAATACTTATGTGTAACGTTACAAAAAAAACCCGGTATATTTACGCGACACACAGATGACAAGTACAAGGTTATGTTAAATATCCATAGCAACGTCAACTAAACGCCATTTTGATTTTTTTTAAACTATGAACTGATGTGTAGTAATTGACTAACAAGCACTGAGTTGATTCATACAGCGGTTTTGTAACAAAGTGGCGGAAAAAAATTAAAAATTTGAGCTGATGCCTATATTTGCCTAAGTTTTATATGATTATACAATTTCCTTACTCAAGTATATGATGTGTGGTATACCTAATGTTTATGCTATCGATCGCTAGATTAGCACATCCAACGTTATGTTAAACACGAGATGTAAGTATTGGCATCGTCACCAGGAAAGCAGTTTTAGTTTCTTACGACAATCGATTAAAATCACCATCTACCTGTTCATATCCGTACGCCACTGATTACCACTATTACCCATATATTTTAAATGTGACTTACAATGCCCTCGAGTGAAGAAAAGAATATTAGCAACAATTGAAATTAATCCTAATACTGGAAAGGAAAATAGGAATTTAATTCTTTTACCTTTGGGCGCATAATACTGACTCCGCCCCTCGCCATATCCGGGTCTAGGACCGTGACTCGCCGAAGGTCTCCCAGGCCTGTCCCCTCTACCACGACCAGGCGCCGAATTCCCTCTGGCGGTGGAATTCGCCATCCCCGGATGGCGCTAAAAAAATTTGAATATTTCATGTGTCAAATTCAACGATTATAATGTATTTCTTTCTTTTTAATACGAAATGATCCATCTGCAGTGTTGCCCACGTGACTAACGAATTGCCACTATAATATTAGTTTGGTATTTACAGTCAAGTGATGTCTATAACCTTATGAGGATAAATAAGCTTAACATTAGCATAAGAAGTTCTAATGCATTCGGTTTTATGACTATCAAATCAGAAGACATGAAAAATTAGGGTTCATTGCATTGGTTCTTATACACAAAGCAGTACTGCTGATCATATCAGCAAGAGCATCGATGTCACTTTTATTACCAAATAACATTAATACTGACCAATCTGATATATCGGTCAAAATGGTCGCACACCAGATTTTTGATTGTTTATGGCGAGTCTGTCATATTAAAAGAATGGTACAGCTGAATATCATTGACATACATTTGCATCTTGCATACTTTAACATATCTATGAAATGAAGCTGTATAAATAGAAAACAAGAGTGGTCACAGAACGGAGCCTCGATGAACGCCTCGCCGAGATCGAGATGAACGACCCTACCTATTCGTATCGTGATTAACACATAAAAAAGGTAGTTTCTATTAACGCACCATTCGCCTCAAGGTCGTTATGGGCCTCCTGAGGGTTTCACTGATCCTCCTCGCCGGCGGTTTCTTCGGATTTGAAGAGGGGGTGTGTACGGCGCAGCATTTTATAAAGAGACCCATGAAGATCACAAAACCGACGCTCATTAGGACGACGGCCCACCAATGTTCGGTCACCCATTGACTCAGCGACGATAGGGTCTCTTTATTGATGAATAGGTTGACTAGACGCACCAGCGGTCCTTCCGCGTCTACAGCTCTGCATTTTAGGAAAACGTCGCAATAACCCTGAAGAGATGAAGAGAATTTAAACAAGTTAAGAGGAGATTAACACTTACTTTACCTGGAAATTGTCACAGGGCGATCCGGGTCTCAAACTAATCCCGCCGTGTGGTAATCCGACTTGTTCGGCAAACTCACTGGTGCTCCTACAAATATCGGTTCCGTTCTGGCAGGCTAACTCGCACAATTTTCTTTTATCGACGTTCGGTTTATCCTGGGAAGTCAACGAACACGGTTGCAAGTTCCACTCCAAACATATAGAACCGCTGCACTCTCCCCGAATGCACAATTGTGTCCCGTTGTTGCAACGTGTTTTGTCCCTTTTCGGTTCGGGTCCTGGACACTCGGCCGACATCCCGTTACACTGTGACGCCGAAGAACAATCGGACTCCGACTTGCAGATTTCTTGATCCCAAGCTTGCACGAACTGGCAATTGTGTTTACAGCACGGACCTTGACTGGGACTGCATTGGGTGCCGCGTCTTCTTTGGCAACCTTTCGCCGAATGATTTAAAACTCTGTCCTCCACACTTACTAACCTCGGATAGCAACATTTATCGTTGCATTCTATGTTGTCGTAACCGCAATCGCATTCTTCGCCCGCCTCGACGATTTTGTTTCCGCAGAACGCACCCGCTGAGGCCGAGAAGCAATTCTTCTTTTTGCTGTCTTCGATGGCGTCTAAGACTAGGGAAATGTTTCCCACGCTACAAGTGGAGAATTTGCTGTTGTTCGGTCTGTCGCCGCTGGTTGCCGATGCGAACATTATGTAGTTGCCGCTTTGACCGCCCGGCCTGCACTCTAGCGGGTAATCGTGCTAATGAAAGAAATAAGAAAATTATAATAAATCCGAAAATTATTACAAATTTGATGTACAAGAAGTTTTAAAAAAGATTTTGTACGGTTTAAAAGTGGGTTTTTGCTCTCAAATGGCGTACTCATATACAGGGTGCCCATCTTCGTATATATGTATGTAGGTAACTTTATATATTACTAAAAGGCGTACCATGACCTCGAAAGGAAAATGTGCTCTTTTAATACGAAACTTGCCCCGCTATCTCCTCCGAGCGGGTGCCGATTACGGATTCTTAATATTAAAGATATAAAATCGGTTAAATGGACAAAGTTGCTCAGAAAATAGAGTCATAGTTGATGCTAGTGTCACATTTGTTATCCAGACCAAGGTTTGTGAGATATTAAAGAAAAATTGAAAACTTCCAAAAACTTCAACGTCAAATATGTTCACAACCCCTTAGGATAAGATAAAGGTGAAATTGTTGCTGTCTTTTTTTATGTAGAATCTAATAATGGGATTTAAAAACCATAACACTCTTCATTTTGCCTATCCTGAGTCATATTGCTTGATTGGGTCTTTTTAAACAAGCTAACCTATAATATGACAAGTGACAGATAATTTTTTTTAGTAAAAAATACCAAAAATTGGAAAGGTTCACAAATACAGATTGGAAATGTTATTTAATGAGATTCAATTCAGATTTTGTAGATAGCAGAGAACTTGTGGCTGTACCGAAAGGACTAAAAATACCTGCAAAACAACAATATGCGAAAACGCAAAAAACGGGAAACTGATGAGTTTAAAATCAATAATGGGATGTAAAGCAGGGTGACTCGTCTGTAATGCTTTTCAACATTGCTATCAAACATGTTACACGAAGGATCAGTATGAGTACAATAAGATCGAAAGGAGGACAACTTGTTGCCTAGGAGGATGACCAAGTGCTGATTACTAACAGGCTAATATGTTAGAAGAAATAATAGAGAAAGTAAAGAAGATCGAATAAAACCCATATTTGCGTTCACACCAGAAACCATGACGTTGACCAAAAACGAGGAAGAAATAAAAATAATTACAACAATTTTGGGCGCTGTAAGAATAGCAAAATACAGAATAATAACTTAATTTAAATATAGCAAGAACTAAAAGGAGAAGATATAATATAGATCTGTTATCGTAAATAGACTTTATTCCACGTTTACTTACCGGTGATCCGAAATTGTGTCCGATTTCATGCGCCAATGTCAACTGAGACACTTTAGGAGGGACCCTACTGTTGTAGTTAACAAAAGTTATAATTCCCGTGTTCAACGATCTCTTTGTGCTTTGGTACATGCCGCCCACAGTTTCCGTGTATGTCTTGTACTTCTCGCAGATGCCGCCAGATGCCCCTGAAGCGGACGCGACCCACGCCAATCCCAGAGTGCCGCCGGTGAAGTCCCTATACGTGAAAACATACGCCAAACAAAAATCTTCGTGATTGCCCAGCGAATGTATGTTTAGGAAATTGCTGACGTCGATATTTTCCATGCAGAATTGATTGATATCGCAGTTTTGACATCTGCAGGAGGAATCGTCGTCGATCTGTTTTTGTTTACGGTAGTGGAGAAACAAACGAATTAGCGAATCGTATTGCACATAAATATAAATAGCCCTCGCAATTGAACAACCGGCTTTTGACATTGCGTCATATCATATGGTTTGACAGATATATAGATAGGTTATGGTTAAAAAAAAATACACTATCAATACTAAATATCGTCAAAATGACAAATATCAAGTAAGCGTGTTGACAACTTACCTACAATAGGCAAAGCTCTAATTGAAGGAATCCTACGTGGACGAAATGTCACTAAATTTCACATTACTATACATTTGCTAAATGTGAAGTTGTGTTTGGTTGTGTTGGTATTATTGTAACATTATCGCTATCAAAAGTCGGCTGTTTCGTTGCACGAACTATAAGTGTGGATACCAACCTTTATACGTTGCACCTCGAATTTTATATTTCGATGTTCGCTGCGACCGTCGAATTTTGTGTCGCGATAAATATAATTAACGGCAGTGACGTGATGAGCAATTAGCGAGAGAATTTCTTCTCTTGCCTTTTCGTTGACGTCCTCGTCCTTTCTTTCATCCAAATGCTGAAATAGGAAAACATTGATGAGAAATTATACGAAAAGAGATAGAAAGTACAGCAGTGCAGTCTTAAAGACAATTACGTCTTGAATTGTGTGTACTTGTGACTATGTTGATAAAATTTTGACAGTCACAGGTGCATAATCATTATATCGATGCGTCTGCACCGAGTCACAGTGGTATTTGTAAAAATATTTTGACAATGACACACGTATAAATCATGTTGCAAACTGGTAACACAAAAAGTACTACTTAAAAACACTAATAATTGACATAAAACTGAACAAACACGTGAAAATTGGTCTAACCTTATGCTTCGCCGGCTAACTTCACTGCGCATTTACCTAATAATGCTGATGTAACAGGGGCGTTACGTCAAAGCAGTTGACTCTTTTACTGTGTGCGGTAATGATTCTAATCGTCGTTTCAATTTTCTTTGTTGACAAATGGTTTTTTTAGCAACCTAACTGTCATACTCATATCTCTTTTCTAAACAAGGGCGCATGGTTTCTGCAGAAGCTTGCTCTATAACTTTTAGAATAATATATTTATTCAGTATGCCAATCTAACATTGGTTTGAATCGTCATATAAATATATAAAATAAGTATTAATGCCGGAGATTTGTTTGTTAATGTTAATCTGTCTTGCGGAATTGTCATAAAATTTAATTGTCTGGTCTTGTGCGAATGCATTGCCCTACACGATTAATAATAATACAGGGAAAGGTTAATATGTTTTTATTTTTAAATGTTTCACTACAACTTCCTCTATAAAGTAGATTAAAAATTAATCGTATAAAACGTTTCTGTAGAATAAAGACTCTTTCCCAGTTTGTGGCTATACCCCAGATAATGACATTGTAGGAAAGCACAGAGTACACCAATGAATAATAAACATTTACTAGGTCTTGCTGTTTTA
>JARFOC010001111.1:30170-40849 GCA_031763485.1 Osmoderma eremita | reverse complement strand
TCCCAATTTAACCACTAGTTTTCTGCATTCTAAAAACGACAATAACCAATCTAATGGAAGCCCTCTAAACCCCATAGTATATAGTTCCATCGCCAAAACTTTACTATCTACACAATCGAACGCGCATGTCAAATCAAAGAAGAATTATTTGAATCTAAAGCAGTGGAAATACATTCCAAAGTATGAAAGAGCGCAGTCTCAGTTGACTTTTGTTTTACGAATCCATATACCAGATTTAAGAGCATTAATCCTTAAATTCGTTTAACTTTCTTTAAAATTTGTCTTTCTTCGTGGCCTGTTAGCAGTTTTTTTTATATTTCTAGGTTTATTGTTTACTGATTTGATTTGTTTTGTCTGTATATGTTTGAATCTTCGAAACACTTTCTTCAACAACTTCACTGATTTCTTTGAACTCTGCTTCAATTTCTCTTTTGAAGTAATCGAATGGAACTTCTAAGAATGTATCTTCCCGTTTTCTTGCTATTTTGTTCAAAAGTTAAGCTACATTTCCAAAATATATTTAATTTAAAACTCTCTGGAACATCGCAATAACCAAGCTTGAACACAACTAGAATAGTACATGGTTTCTTAATGTTTTCCAACACCATTTTTACATCTCAAAGTAAGCCAAAGTATGCCCCATTTATAAAAAAAAAGGTGATGGGTGGAATATTGCAAATTATCCTCCTATATCGTTTCTATCTGTTCTTTTTTTCTTTCTAGAATATTCAAAGGAGCAACGTTTTCATGATTATTTTCAAAGATTTCATCATTTGCAAGATGTCAATTTAGCCATTTAACAACAAAATCAATCAACGAAGAAGCACTTTACTATGTTATACCAAATATTTCTCATCGCAAAGTTGACTCCTTAATGTTTGATCTGTCCAAGGCGTTTGATTCATTGCATCATACAATCTTGATAAAGAAACTCGAGCGGGTGGTGCCTTAAATAGATGAATCATATTTGGAGGATAGCTCTTCGAGAGTTGAATTTGCACAAGAATTTAGAACAGTTTCTTTTTTCAGAGGATAGAATCAGTAATATAGGGGTACCACAAGGGTCAGTCTTGGGTCCACTGCTTTTTGTAATATTTGTTAATGATCTCCATGTTCATTAATGAAATATCTTTAGAAATTATGCCTGTGACTATATTATGTGTATATTCGCGCTTCATCAAGAAGTTCATAGGCCACCAGATGTAATTTATTTTGAGACACAAAATACTCAATATATAGCTTGTATTCATATTATATTTTTAAAAAAACTTTCCGAATAAGGCAGACACTTCATGGTAGGTATGTTGCATACAAAAAAAAAACTCTTTTTAACTAAAACTCAGATTTATTCTGTATCCCCCGTTCGAACGCTTTTAAAACCGGGTTTCCATGTCGTATACTCCTCCACTCTCAGATCATTTAATTTTCCGCCCGTTCGCCTGACGGAGGCGCAAAATCGTGAAATACCGTCGACCTAACCCAACCCCAGCGGCTGCCTTTAAACGCCGCCCCTATGCCCCCGCTTTTAACACGACACACACGCTACTAACCTCGGGAAATCCTTCTTTGATATGTCTCCAGATCAAAGGATCCGTTTGGATGTACAGCGAACACGTATTTTTGTTATCGTCGCGGCGCGTGGCCCTCTTCCGCCTATCCGTACGGTGACCGCTCTCGCGGTTCGCTTCCCGCGAATATTTCGCGTACGGTGTACTCGGATCCTCCTCTCGCCTCGGTTCCGTTCCGGTATTTGGTTGGTTCTGGTGTCGGTTCTGCGTTTGCGGCGGCGATTTCTTGCGTTTGTGAGGTTTAGGCACTGTTTCAAGCTCGGGCGGATCTTCCACGGCGGAATATTGTACGCGGTCCATCCATTGTAGGACATCGTCGTTAATCCCGCAACCAGCCACGTGTCCTGGAAACGAAAACAATTTAAAAAAATACCTATACTCGTGTCAAAATGTAATTTTAAAAGAAATTAATTAGATTAATATATGGAATTAAAAATAAATAACTTAAAAGCGTATGCCTTAAAATCATCATGCGCTTATGTTACATTTGGCTGAACGCACTTATGTTAAATTTGGCTGAACGCACTTATGTTAGATTTGGCTGAACGCACTTATGTCTAACGGCTTGCAGCAATCTGTCAAATTTATTTCTATAGTTGAAAATGCTCTAAAAATTGATTTATATTTTTTGACGCATTACTTTTAATTGAATATAAGAAATAATTGCTTGCAACGTATTTAATAAATCTGTGTTTGAGTGTAAATAAAACAAAGATAACCGAGGCAAAATTCCATTATCGAACAGATGCATTGTGAAATAATTAAGTTCAAGTTTTTAATTACGCTTTTCACCACTCAGGTGCTCTATATTGAAAGAATTAACGACGCTTTATATGATTATTTGATATAACTAAGGTAAATAAAATAGAAATATCAACTTAAAATTCGTTTAACAAAATTCTCGCACAAGTTCTGTACTGTAATTGATGAATAATAAAGATATTAAAAATTCTCCCGTGTTTTACATCATTCATACGTCTTATTTATTGAGGTTTCTTGAGTGTAAATGGAATATTCGCAGTCATTTACACTTACAATAACAAATAAGGAGCTCAAACTTATACGTAATGATGTCACCGAGGATTTAATAGACTTATTCAAGCAAATATATGTATAAAAGAGGTAAGTAACATTATAGTCTTCATATACTTAATAGTACAATTATTATTTATTTGTGATAAAGTTGTTGATGCATCCATAGCTTTAGCTCTTAGATTTTAGATGACCAGAATAACAATTACAAATTTACCATTCTCGATAAAAGTCGAGTTGTACAAAAATTATTTTTATTTTTAATATCTTCTTCTCATTGTGACAGAAGAAACAAACGTTTCTTTTAACATTTATTTAATTAAAATATTACTTGTGTTTAATCAAGTTTTTTTAATGCCAACCCTAATAATACAAACTCCCCTATTTAGAACTATCCATAATGTTCTGGGAATAGTTTAGTTTGAGTGTGACTTTTACCCGAAAAGAAACAATATCACTATCACAGAGAATGATAATATTCAACAGAATGTCTCTACTGCACGTGGTATTACTATCAATTCAAAATGTAATTCAAATGTAAATATAAATGTATATAATAATTGCACATTTCCAAAGATTAATTAATCTAAGAGTGTTACTTTCTCTTTGTAATAAACTATTGTATTGCAAATATATGTTACTACAATAAATTTTGTTAATTTAACAACAACCTTAAAGTGTCACATTGATATCTCCATTATTGTCGCAATGTCACCAACTTAAAATAAATCCGCTAAATATCCCATTTCTAATACGCAACCTAGTGCTGTAATAGACTTTATTATAGGGAAATAAAAGGTATGGTTGCAGTACTAATTGCAAAAAACATTTTATACACATTATTATCATTATAAAAGTAGGAATTTTAATATGCATTTTATTTTGTCTACTTTGGTAATTTCGTTATCTGCATTACCGACTTTAGTCCGCCGTTTTTTTCCCGCTAAGGAAAAAGGCGAAAAAAATCGCGTCGTTTATGAGTCGATAAAGCAATTTCATGCTCGTGAAATGAAACTTTTCGTTTAGGCAAATGTAAATACATTAGTGACTACGCGTGATTGTGACAAGGACTGTGGATATTCGGTGTTGTTTATTTGCGTTTCCTCAGAAGGATTTCGGCTTGATTTGTAAGGCATCTGAACGCTTCGATTTGAGTGAGTAAACAAATCTTTTTTTTTTTTGTATAGATTTCGTAAAATGTAATTAAAATAGACGGCGAAACGTATAAAATGGTGAAATTCCCATTTATAAGCTAATATTTATAAGTATATGAAACCATTGACGTAAAAATTTGGTGAATCTATATCTTTTAAATCCATAGAGTTAAATTAAAATGTAGATGACATTCCCCTTTGATGCAAATCATGCTTCTTTAACATTTTTGTTTACCCACCTTCTTTTCTCTTGTCCTTGTGTGGATCTTCGACATCATTTTCCTCATATATAACTGAATGAAAGGTCCTATTCGGGTATTTATGATCTGGAAAATAATGTCGAGCTTTCTCAACGTAAAAAGCCTTGTCAGAAGCGACTATCTTCCCTTCGAACACCCCATCGATGACAGAACCGAACACTGTACTGCCCGATTCACCTAAATGTCGAAGAGGATTTATCAAACATTACGTTGGGAAAATTGGAAATTATTTCTGATTTTTAAGATATTCCTTTACCTATAAGATGACCGTTGTAAATATGTGACGTATCCACGTCTATCGGACCGTCGCGTCCATGCACTTCAAGGTCGTCGCTGAAAACTGTTAGATCCCGTTTCAGGCGCAACCGGAAGTGTCTTCCGTGCGCTTTGAACGATAGCTGGACCGCCTGGTCTTTGGATACGGCTCTTTTCGCCCTGAGATGCGCTTTGTGTACCTCGGAATGATCGTAGATCAGCGGTTCGTAGTGGGCGATGTATTCGTTCAGTCGATTCGCTGAAAAAAAGTATTGCGATTAACCGCAACGATCATAAATAAAACATAAACGTTAAATTGCAAAAATTATGGGAATTTGAATTTGGCGCCAGTTTTCGAACTGTCAAATTTGACCTAAATAAAACTTGAATTAAATTCATTCCGGGTATGTGAGAGTATTAAAATTCCCTCATCAAAACATTCACTTGTATTAGTAAAAACAAAAAACGAAATTAAACTTTTAAATTAATTATTATTCTTTTTATTAGACGCGTTTAAAATAGCTACTAAATTAGAAATTAATTTCGATTTACCCACTACAAACAAAACAGTTACTTCATCGCCTGGTGGTTATAACTTTGTTTACGTTGTTATGCGTAATCTTTGATTATCCGAGGGGGATTTGAATAATTCAGGAGGCAAGGAATCCGTTGCGTAATTAAAAAGTACGAATTCCTTCCAATTAGAACACAGACGAGACGATGTTGCGTATTTTATTTACATTAATTAAAACATAAAGAAATGTATACAGTTATTGCGTGGAAAAGGAGTTAAATGAAAGGGATATTTTTTTATTTTATGATTGGTATTTCTTCTATTCCAATATGTAATGTCAAATGTCAAAAATCCTACGCATGCGCAATAAATAACGAGCTAATAGTTGTAACTATAACTAACGTAATATATAACATTCAAATAAATATTCAAAAAAATTGATTTCATAAGAATCATTCTTTTTCTTGATTAATTCGTTTTTACCCCCACCCTTTATGATTTAACCAAGGAAATACAGACAAATACAATGCCCATATGGGCTTTATTTTAAAAATAGCGCGCGTTATATAAATTCTTTACGTGTTTCTATTACAAATTCAATGACGTCCTCCAATATTCATTGCTACCACTACTAGAGTATCACGAAATAGTAGGCGAAGTGTAATGAGTGTGGAAAAGATGCCAGAAATATGAATTAAAATATTCGGCTCTTAATTATGCCACGAGTTGAAGCGCAATTAAGGATATATTGTCTTATATCTTGAACAAGAGGTTTATTAAATAAGGAAGATGCGATAAGGGGTGTTGGTTAGATGTTTTACTAGTATAATAAATAAGTGGGGGTGAGATTACACGAATGTCAGAACGGTTTTTAACAACATGTAAAATATCAAATCAGTATAAGGTCTCTTTATGATTTTAAGCTGTAAAAAAGAAAAAAAAGCTGTACTGGTGTTGACATATAGATGAGAGGTTGGCATATGAAATTACAAACTATAATCCTTTTGCCTACAGGACTATTGTATTGATACTAAACATTTCGTTGATTCGATCCACAATATCAAACTTAATTTCTATATCGGCACGATTCAACATCATCACAGGAGTTTGAAACAGATCTCCCTAACTTCCCTAGGAGTTTATTAAGCAATTTTAGGCGCCGATTCGCTCTGTTATCGTGCGAATTCACGCACAATGTTAGATAGAGAGAGAAAGAGAACGAGAGACCTTCTGCAATGAAGTCAATAAAAGTATAATCCGTTGTTGTGTGTTCCATTTACCCACATACAAACAACAGCTTTTAGTCGAGTCGAATCCAAGATCGACTTTAATAGCGAATAGAATTCTGTAGAGAGTAAATTATATGTGGGATTGGTGTATAATTAAGTATGCTTTCTCCGTTCTTTATCATTTTATAAGTGCTATCTAGGTTAGAATCATAGGTTGGTGTTAACTAACTGGTATTAAGGAGTGCTACGAATTTCATTTCGGATGTAAAGTAGGTGATCAGGATAAAGCAGGAGTAGCATCTGCCGTTTGACATGCGTTAAGACTTTTGATTAGGAGGAAACCGAAGGATCACACAACAGACTGTTATTTCTCTATGACACAAATAGCTGAAATCAGTTCGAAAACAAAGCACACTGTACAGTATCCAAATATATCATCTCCTATGAGATCTGTATGTGAAAGTACGGAATTGCCGAATTGACGAAAGTCTTCTGAAAATTTGAAATTGAGTGAAGGGGACTCTGGTGACGAACACGGAGAAGATATAGAAGGTGGTGAAGGAACTCTTAATGCCGACCTAACATTTGAATAGCCCTGTTTATCAAAGGAGGTGATAAAGGGATCTCAATCATTTTGTGAGTGATTTAAAGTTGTCCAAACAACTACTCAATTAAAATGATGAAGTCTTCAGCTAGTTTTTTCTAATGATATCGTATCCGTTATGGAGGCTCTTGGCCAGGGCACAATGTAACTGAGTGACGTCTGTTAATTGATGGAAGTAAAATTGCTCATGCAGTTAACCTGAAAGAGAGATACGAAAAACTCGAAACTGCTTTTGACACTTATCATTGGCTAAGTTGATTGGTAAGATTGATGAGAAACACAAATTGAATATAGGTCTCCAACCTTGCACAAAGACTTGTACAAAGTTGATGAACACTTAACGTTGGACTCAGCATATACACCGAACAGTGTCTAAAAACACAGCACGGCCTTCGTATTTGTACGAACCTAATTTATTCGCGATCGATAAAGAGATACGTTCTACACTCGTTCGACACGAACCTTAAAACTACGAATACGAAGCCGTTCGTTCCCCTGCATCAGGAATCTCTGTAATTTCCAAGCGCAAAATGCTTCCCAAATTGCATTTCTGGCGATTTGCGAAACGATAGCGTGTCCGGCGAGTCGTCAAAGCTATATCAAGGTGAAGCGTGCTGTTCGACAATAAAAACCGATCCGGCAGTAAACGTTAGAGAGAAAGTTTGCCGTCGAGCGCTTATTACCTGGTTTATGAGTCATCATAACTGGCCTGGGTTTCTGGCGAAAATGTTGGCGTTGGAAATGAAAGGAAAACGAGAACACGAAATAGTTAAGCCGCGACATAGTTACAATGTTATATACGAGGGGATGTCTAGATAATCTAGAAACATTCTAGCTGATAAAATTGAATGTAGTTTTGATATGGTTACAACTATGAAGTTTTATAAGTTGTCAAAGTTTGTGGTCCACAATTTGAAGTGGTTACGGGACAAAGACATTTTTGATGGTATAATAGAAATTTTAATCGATCAGTGGCCCTAGGTTGGGAAATTTAAGAGAGGAAGATAAGATGTTAATGACGAACACCGTTCTGAAAGACCAGATCGTGTGTTCACTTCGGAAAACACTGATTCTGTCCTTGATATGATATTTTAGACGATCGATAAATTGGACTCAAACGCAAACCTAAGATGATGTTGTGTTTCACATCGTTCACCACGATTTGAACATGAGGACGCTTTCGGCCGTACGGATTAAGAAATGCTTGGATGTTGATCGGAAGTAAATTTGCTGTCGTTTTGAAGACGATTCCTTTACACGTTTTGGATCGGTTTGTCACTATGGACGGAACATGGATCCATCACAACGACCACGGAGATTAAAGAGCAATCCGAAACGTGGAACCAATTTGGTTCTTTACGACACAAAAAAAAATCGTGCTCAAAAATCGGCTGACAAGATCCTTGCTTCAGTTTTCCAGGATAACGAATGCAATAATTTTGTAAGATTATTTAGAGTGGGGTGGAAGTATTACGGAAGCATATAATAACGAGTTGCTAACTAAATTAGGTCAGGTTGTGGAAATTACGATAGTCCAATCATCCCCTTTACTGATTCGCAACGGTGTGCCGCAAGGATTGGTTCTCGCCCCCTACTTTTCTTATATTTATGAATGATTTACCCAGTATTTGCGAGCCCGTTGTAATTTATTGCTTTTTGCTGATGATATTTATACGCAAATAATGACATCGTGGATACACTCGCAGTCAGCAATAAGATGTTATGGAAATTCAATAAATGGTTTTTATAAATGTCACACCTAGGAGTAAATTGAATGAACTCAGTTACCTTTGAAAATCAATTCTGAATCGATTCATCAGAAGGCATCGGTTAAGTTTCTTGGCGTACATTTGGATTGTGCCTCGGACTGGAACACCCATATTAAAACACTGGGATATTTATTGGCGGCATTCAGCAGACATATCGGTGGAGAAAATTGCATTGAAATCAGTCAGATTTTCATCAGCGGTAAGTCTGCTGAATTGTAACGTGCCGATTTCATTCGATGTATTTTGTAAATAAAGTAAATTATCCGTGCGGAGTGGGGGTAGCAGCGCCATCTAGCGGTGGATAGATTAGACGCGACGGTCAATAGCGATCGGATATCGCACAGAAATCGATGAATCAGATAAATCTAGGGTTTTGGGCGTTGTAGGCGCATTCGTAGTCAAATTCGTTCTTTTTGAGTCTTCAAGTGTTCGAAGTCACACGTATTATTGGATTTTTGTGGAACATTAGTTTTGGAAGTAAATTTTGTGGAAATATTTATGGGAAATCTGCCCTGAAATACAGGCATTATATCCAATAATAATTTTACGTTCGATTGGGGAACGTTCACAAGATTTTTGTGGATTAATTGACTTACACGTGGAGCAAATAAACGAAGCCCTCACCACCAAGGTAATAATTGCTAATCCTTCCTTATAAAGAACGATTTTTAACGGAACCAAGCCGTCTCCACTAAGCTGGCCGGAGCAACCCCGAGTAGGGTGGGTGTCATTAGGGTTTCATTGTACCTTTCGCAATTGTAGCGTCATTGATTCTAGCGGCCGTTTGTGGCACGTTAGAGAATGCCGTTGATATCGGTTTGATTTGCTCTATACAATTTGTTCCATTTGGTATCTAGAGGAGTACTCATCATTTACTATTTTGCGTGTTTTCAGTCTAAGGTCACCTTGGTCATTACTTACTGAGGAGCAGGCTCGAAATGTCATCTGGTGTTAATGATACAATAACGAGCCTTACGTAATATCCTCATTCAATTAACAATAATCAAATTTTATCCAAAACTTATTCAAAATCATCCGTTTAAATATAGGATATGACAAATGATAATCCAACTCCATCCGGATCATTTACAATTTCGACCAGATTTTCGAGTCTACCGCAAGGTTGTTTAACATCGCCTCAAGAAGTGAAGTAAAGCAGAGCCGGTTTCAGATATCTGATTACATTGCGTGTCAGAAATAGTCTGTATCCTGTGTTAATAATATTAGGGACACCGTTAACCATACTAAGCATATGCCTATGACTTTGTAAAGATTCAGATATCGTATTTCAAAAAATTTTCTTCATGTTAAGTAATTGTAGTACTGGTATTGCATGCCTAAGTTTTTTCGGGGATAATTCTGTTTGAAATGGACGGATTTGCTTTGGGCTTTTTGAACTTAATCAAATCCTATTTGTTATATGAATTTTTATTTAAAAAATCGTATTTGAATGGATGTTTTGTATAACAGCAAAGGTACGTATTTCATTGTATGTCTTTTTTGAGTTACTAAAATAAAAATTTAGGTTCGTCTGGTTATTCCCCTTAGACAAAATTGATACCCAATACATGATGAATATTCTAATCGGGGTATAAATACACACGTACTTTACAAAATTGTCCTCTTTTTATTTTCAATTTCACCCGTCATATAATCCCCATAAAACCTAGAACATCAGCGTCAATTCCTACATCTTGTACACCCCTTAAACTACCCCAATCTACTCTTCAGTCGCTTTCAGTCCTTCAACGCACCGTTCGTCCCGCCTCATGCAGAGCTGGTAATTGCGACGTTCAATTGAGTTAATGCACAGTTAGGTTTAATCGTCGGGGCTACGTGTTTGGGAGGTGGTGGATGTTAGAGAGGGGAGGGGGTGGTTAGAGACTCCGTGAACTGTAAAATAAAACGATTACCCCAACATCGTGGTGGCTGAGAGGGGGAAAACGGAAATCGATTGCCGTGTGGAGAAAACAAGCACATAAAAAGAGAAATTTAGAATTTGAAACGTGGTGTTTAATTTTTTTTTTTTTGAGATAGCGAAGGTGGATATTAAATATTAATGAAATAAGGGTAATTATGTAAACAAAAAACATCTATCCTATTTTAATTGCTTGCTCGATTTACGACGATATTAATGATTGAAATTAATTGACAAATTTCAGCTCCGGTAGGTATTGTTAGGAAAAGATAAATAATCACGTTTTTTCTAGGAATATGAAGTCAAAGGAGGTATTTATGTTATTTGGGGTAAAAACGAAAAGGCCTTTCTATTATAGCTGCGTAACTGTTAACTT
>JARFOC010001111.1:0-30070 GCA_031763485.1 Osmoderma eremita | reverse complement strand
CACTTCAAATTTCCTATATTGTCGCTCAACTTTAAATTTTTTTGCGACACTTGTGGACAGCAGAATCGCGTGAAACTCTGCAGGCATGGTTAGCCATATATGCTCAGCACACGCTGACAATTTTTACTATCAATTTAATTAATACTGTTCGGCAATATTAGGTCCAGATAGTAAAAAATATCTCTCATTAAAAATCTTCTCTTAAAGTTATATGAATAATGAAACTAGTAGTTAAAATGCAATAGTAATCCTTTTTATTTACCCAAGCAGTATGATGTCTCGTACTCTTGAGTAATGTGCAGGCATGTAGTGAGGGTCAAAAACCTAATAATGCCAAACAATATTAATAAAAATTCTATATGTGTATGAGTAGTAAATATGTTCCTATTTAGGCGCACAAATGATCTGGTTTAAACTCTCTCTGGGACATCTCATTACGCGGTAATAATTACTTGCCTATAATTATACAATTTACAACATCGCTTCTATTGTATTATTGTGTCGTTACGTATACTATAGTCGCCAAACTCCCAAACTAAATATGTGAACTTCAATTACTTAAGCGCTCAGTTATTATCGGGAATATCGTATACCACCTCAACACGATTACATGATCTATTATGGTATCGCGTTACCGAATATTTTAGATGTAATTTGATGGCCATTTATCGATAGTGTCCGCTTTAGGAATGTTTGAGTGTCATCACTTTGAGAATAAAACGAATTTAAATTATTTTTTATCTGCTTGCAAATGTGCAAAAGAATTCTACTGTGACTATTTTAATAAATAATATATTAGTTGTAATAAAAATATTATTTTTAGGTAACTAGTATTTAGTTGTGTACCGTAACATAATAATGTATGTTCTTAGAACGATGTCTTGCGTATGGAAATAAATAATTCGTTTTGTACAAACTTCATATGACAGATGGTCGAACAAATCTATAATGCGTTTGACCCGGGCATGCATTCGCAAATAGTCATCCTAAACCTCACTAAGGCTTTTGATTACGTAAGCCATGGCATACTAATAAATAAGTTGGAAGTATTAGGGAGTAAAAGGAACGCTTTTACTTGTATTACAATCATACCTCAGTAATAGGACACAGATTACAGATTGCAACTTTAAATCCAATTATGAGGCGACTAAATATGGCGTTCTTCAAGGATCAATACTTGGACCCTTGCTATTTATTATATAACACCAACGATCTACTTGGGAATCTCGAGGTAAATGCAATTATCTTATACGCAGATAATCCGGCAATACTAGTGAGGGAAAACGATACAGTTGCGCTTGAGGAAAGAGGATTTCAAGAAATTCGTTTTCTATGATAATTAACGTACGAAAACAGGACGTTCACGGAAAAACGTAGTTACCAGAAAGTAAATACGACATTCTGAGTTAATCATTCTTTCCAAATTGTCATCTACAGCATACCACATACATCAAAACAGAAAAAGAAATTAATGTTTTGGAGTGTGTTGCCTCTTGTCACAGACTCGGGGCGTCCCCGACGCCGTGGATAATCTACGACCTACGCGCGGGTGACTAGCGGCTAGACCACATTTCGGTAGCAACGTCCTGGAATCCCGCTACATCCCCACGCGCACCCGCCAATGTCAAAGTGTTACCGTACCGCTGCTCTGCAGCTAGTAGGCGATGCAAATGCAGCCGGTGCAAAATTCCCATGTTTCCATAATTTAGACGCGAGTTCCCAGTTCATTTACATCGTGCCCGATTGCATCTGCCCATCTTCGTTTTTAGGACGAATTTTCTAGCTTTCTCTCTTCAGTTTGCGCGTCGCGATTCGCGTTAACGGAAAGTGACGATTAGAATCTGTCGCTGACTTTCGACCGTCTGTCGTGCGAGTTGTTGGTTGGTGAACAGACTATTGGCCTTCAGTCAGTATACGTCGAATACAAGCGTTACTTATCAGGAATGACCCAGGGCAATTTTGCCGCCTGTATGCATGTATGTACGAGGGATGTAAATTAAACTGATGAGACTGATATTTTAAAATATTTTTATCTGAATATAATTACAATTGAACGTTGTCTCCCTTAAAATAACTCCCTTGGGAAGCGACACAGCGTTGGAGACGGTTCTTCCATTCCTCATAGCGGTGCCGGAACTCGGATATTGGAATCGCCTTTGGCTGGTCGGCTACAGCCGTTTGAATGTTTTCGAGTGTCCCAAAATTTAGATGAATTTTCAATCTTGAGAAGAGGAAAAAGTCGGAAGGACTCAAGTCAGGTGAATGAGGAGGCTGAGGAACCACAGAAATATTTTTACTGGCCAAAAAATCGTTTGTGGAAATTGTTGTGTGACAAGGCGCATTGTCCTGATGCAGGATCCAATCGTTCTTGATGTTTGGTCTCACACGCATGACCCCTTTTCGGAGTCTTTCGAGAACCTCTCGGTAAAGATGTTGATTAACTGTCTGACCTTGAGGGACGAACTTTTTGTTAACGATTTCCTAGCTATCAAAGAAACAAATCAGCAAGATCTTGATCTTTGATTTGCTCATTCTTGGTTTCTTGGGCTTTGGAGAGCCTGAAGTGTGCCATTCCATGCTCTGGCGTTTTGTTTCCGGGTCATACTCGAACAGCCAACTCTTTACAAAAAAATTTTCATTATTTCCAATAGATTCCAAAAAGTCAAGGCACCTTTCTCTCCTGATGTCCTTTTGTTCCCGCGAAAGGTTTTTTGGAACCATTTTCGAGCAGATCTTTCTCATTCCCAATTCATTGGTCAAAACATGCTTCCCCTGTTGCCATATCAAACGCTACGTTGTCAGTCTCATTACTTAATTTACACAGCTCCTATGTGCTTGCATATACATTTGCTATTATAAACGGACACTCATACTTTCGCTCATAATAGACAAATGCGGTTTTTAATCATCATTCGTTGGGATTGCCTAAACCTATGTATTTCTGATGGGCAACCAGTACTTTTTGTAATGCATTACACACGTGCACATGGTTACGCAGTGGAGATGTTGAATGCTGTGATAACACTAGACATAAAATATGACCTTAAATGAGAAGAGAAGAGGTTGGGAATCTTCTTGGACAATCTATCATTGTTGATTATGAGAATGTGACAACAAAATTTTTATCTCCTTATCCAGTAACTGTCCGAGATCTTTTCAGAATAATAAGAGAGCTCTTGAGATTGCCTTTGCATCCAGATACCTCCTATGCAGATTGGGCCGAAATTTTTTCACCCGATTTAATTAGAAATGTCCAATGATCATTATTTTTGCATTATTCTCCCTTTAACGATTTAATTCTGAAGGTTGAACGGCTTTTCCAAGATATTTAAATAAATCCACCTGAGACCAAGTATTATAATAATAAACATCTAGTTCGTGGCACCATTTAAACGCTTATGCATACTCGCGTCTGAGATGGTAAAGTAAAGACTAGTAACTTCCCACGCCTTCATTAACTATAGCGTAGAATTAACTCGATTTAACCGCTCCTCGAGAATAAGTGTATATATGTATAATGGACGCGTCGACATAATAATACGAGCAAAACGGGTGATCCAAGAAATTGAGTTGACTGGAAGCAGCGGATGAATGAAAGGGAACACGAGCAACGACAGTGTATGTTAAGCACTTGTAATAAGGCAAGCGCCGTATTGGCCTCAATTAGCTTCGTACGGTGGAGAAATTAATGAGACACCCTGGTCCGGGGTAACTTAAAAAATGTTAAAAACAGACAGATGAGTGTTTAAGATTGGAATATAGAAGGGGATGTCAAATAAATTCAAATCAAACAAATTGATATAATAAAATTCTATACATATTCATAGTCCCGAATCTCATAATGAGTAGTTTTATGTTGGTAGTTATCGTTAAAGTTTTTAATTAATGATGTACAACATTCTGGATGACTAAAGATGTTAAACTAATTTTTCTAGAAAATTCTATCGTCTTTGAGAAATTATATTTAATTTCCTTTTCCATGCGGTCGTCAATTGTGTCCCCTCCTCCCTCATAACTTTTGAATGGAATGAGATAGAGAAATGAAACAAAAACGAGATGAAATTAGACGCAAATTATGATACTTTGGTCATAGCCAGATGTACTTGACTTAGAATGTAAGTTAGAGGGCGTTGTAATATTTAAAATTTTGAAAGGAAAGTAAGTTCTTATAAAACCTCATTTGGGAGGTTTACGCCACGGTTTACGATTTTCTATGTATGTACTAACATAGGCGAATTAAATGATTTTTATATTTCTTAGGAAGCGTTTTTTTGGAATTTAAAATATTATTTATGCCAATTTATTTCTGCCGGTATTTACTGATTTAGTGGCTATTGCATCTAAAGCTTCGTTACAAGAATGGTACGTTCTAGTCTTTTAGAAGAAAAAGTTGCGACAATAATGATTGGATTGAACATACAATTTGCCGAAAGTATCTGAGGAAAATCGTACATAAATTCACCACCACTCGCAGTGTGGTGCAAAAGGAGCCGGACGTAAAGCAATAAGTGCAGATAAAGAAATTAATATAATTTCTTCGGCCGTTAACGATCCAAATGCTACAACCAAAAATGTTGCTGATGAGTGAAATGTTTTTTCTACGACAATAAGGATTTCTGCCAATATCCGGCACGTCAGTTCAAATTAAAAGTAAATAAATATATTTAAAAATATATAAATATACTTTTTGGATCACACAACATATCTGATGGACTGGTAACTTAGTTATCGCTTGGAGATAACGCCATGAATCAGCTGCTGGGCGGTATATGTCTCTGGAGTTTTACGAAAGTCGCGCGAAATTGACGATAGGGCGTACTGAATGAAGAACAAGCATCCCCCCGTCGTACACTGATGAGGCCTTAGTAGCCCCAAAACAACATCAGGAAAATTGCTGCTCAATTATTGCAGAAATATTTGCTTTAGTAACGAACGCACATTTTCCCTCAATGGCGAAGTTAATACATATAATGTGCGATACTACAGTGAAAAATTAATGCCCGGTGGACGGGAATTTTAGGCCGATTTTACATAATTGGTCCCTTCCTCGTGGTTGCTAATTTAAACGGTGAGACTCTTTTAAAATCTATTAGACAACCAGACAACATCTGAAATAAATTAAATAATACAATGGCACCCAGGAGAATTTGATACATATACAGGGTCTTCCAGGTTGAGTGGCCTATTAAAATATTTTAGGGGAGGAAATACACAAAAATTCCAAAAATAAGTAGACTGCCCTATGCTAAAGTGATCTTCCAAAGTAAATTAGTTTCACTTTTGCATCACTTCCGATTGACCGGAAGTCGCCATCCACATTCTTATTTTAAATCTAATTCTAAACATTATTCTAAAGACAAAATATTGAGGTTTCCCTATAGTTAAATGTAACCGATTTTAAGATATCTTCAAATTTATGAAGAAAAAAAAATCGTTTCGGTGGCCGTTAATTTGAAAACACGTTTTTAGGACACTCTTAAATTTCTAGATGCAAATTGCTTATCGTCTGAAAGTATAATCCTTAGGCTTTGAAATCATAGCCTAAATATTCCTGAAAATTATACAGTCTGGTCGCGATATGGTGTCGGATCTCATTATGTTTAACTGCGTAAAACTCAATTTTCTCAAATGGAACACTCTGTATATTTTTACATCATAATACACAGAATCAAATTCTGCAGCGATTAGTATTAGGTTTCTCTCTACCTATTTGTTTTCGTTTTCCTGTTATTAATAATTGTGTATTTTAATGGCATATTTTGCTAGAATTAATCCAATTTTTCGCAATAAGTTTCAACCAAACTGTTTATTTACTTCACCCACAAAAAAATGTACAAAACTAGGAAAAAATGTACAAAAATCTGGATGGAGTCCAAGCCCGCAATATTAAAGAAGTGGCAACTCTGGCTACTAATTACTAATGCTCTAAAGACTATGAATGTTGTTAAAATTGTCTAGTATTCACTTCAAGTTCTCACTTAAAAACCAACACTAATATTAATAAACAATTATAAAAGAAAATCTTTTACTGACTAATTGTAAGTTTCGCTATTTGTGTATTTCTTTCCCTAAAATATTTTAATAAGCCACTCAACTTGGGAGGCCCTGTATATGATAATTCAAATACAAAAATTCATAAGAGTCGTGCTAGCACAAATTCATTAAAACAAATCCTTAATAACCAAACTACAAAAAATGTTAATCGCCATCTTATTAACAGTTATTTTGAATAGCTTTTCGTCCAATGTATGTACTCTTTAGATTTTAAAACGAACTCTACTGACAACCCTCAGCTTCGAAAATAGCCAACTTTCCCTTCCAATTAATTAAAAAAAGGGTGTGTGCCTCGTCCGGTAAGTTTTCCGGGAATAGCAAAGTGTCGGATGAAAATTGATGGCGTAAACACACGTCTTGTGCTTCGTGGTTCCTCCCAGGTGCGAGGAGGATGGGATATCCGTGTTGACTTCGGAAATTCCCGTAGAATTTAAAATGCAAGGAGCCATTTGACACTTGTGTATTGTTTGCCTGCGTTGACTTTTGACGGAAATCATTGTTTTGTGGTATGAGTAAATCTATTAATTTAAGTATCTTTCTCAAGTACTGCTGCTGAAAAAGGAAGTAAGATTTGGGCTTGTCTCGCAGACAAATATCTAAATCCTTTGACTTAATGAGTGTGATAGACAAGGATAATCGTACTACTGCATCGTTCAAACAAAGCACTGTTTATCTCGTCTTGTCTGTTGTCATCTAGGTTAGCATCGGGTTAAATACAAAAACCAAAGGTTACCAAGTCGGATATGAATAAATAATGACAGGAACAAACAATTTTTAGTTGCATTTTAGTCATTTTACGCTAAGAATGAAAAATATCGATGTTAAATCTCTTCAGACGTTTAAAATCACTCTGTATATGGGATCCTTCTCACTGCAGTATCATATTCTGCCCGTGGGTCGTTATAATTCCAACGTCCTAGTATCAATTAATGCAATTGCAAGCAATTACTGTTGAACTACGGTGCAAAGCTCTCTATTTATATTATCGAATATGTGTGGGTACGTTTCTGCATTTGAACCGTATGATATCGAAATATCAAGGCAATTCGAGCGATGCAAAATTAATTTTTGCTTATTTCTTATCGTTGATTCATATCTTTACGAATCTAGAAACTAAAGACGTAAACAGAAACCTGTATATACAGACTGTCCCGTAATGGTGTGCTTACACCAGTGGGGTCTCGTAAACGGTAGAAGCTGGAAGAGAGTTGGTTAAATGAGAAAAAAATGTGCGTGACGTTAAAGCCTACTATGTTAAATATATAAACTGTAAAATACACACAAAAAAACCAATTGCAAAACACAATCTATCGTCTGTCAATTCATCCGCGTCATATCGTGGTCATTCGTCTGTTTTTTTCCCTTTCCGGTCGTTGGTTCTTTTTTCGGAGTGGTGGGAACAGTACACGTACGTATAATGCAGATAGGTGACGATCAACTCAAAACAATCGAATAACGTTTACCTTTTTTTCTGTTTCTTTCTTTTGTTAAGAACACACCTTGTGCTCCACGCACACAATCCACTTCAATATGTAGGCTCAACTTGTCCCGATGTATTCGGGTAGTTCGTATTGCATCTATATGTATTGTTATACGTGGGTGTCGTTACTGTATGCTCTACGTCAGATAGAATAGAAGGACTTGCCTACTAGGTAATATTGTCGATAGTCAAAACAATATAGATATAACACCTGTTTTCTCATAGGGAAATTTTAGATTCTCATAGGAAATAAATTATATCTTGATTTAAAAATAAACTAAACTATTATAATGTGTTAATTGGCAGAAAGTTGTTATATTTTCTAAATCAATTCCGTCACTAAACAGATCGCGGGGAAATCAGAAAAGGCTGCTGACAAGTTTATTTCAATTCAAAGAATGCCAAACATAATATTATCTAACATAGTATTTTTTTTGGAATCGTAGAGTTCATTTTTCCTTTGTTTAATTTAATAAGAATCGTTGTTCATTTATCTGAGAATACAGAAACTTCGACTGGAGATCTCTTGTTGTCAGTGAGACTCTAATGCGCGGTTGACATTCACAAAGCAATCCCCCGTTCCGATTTGGACATACGTGTATACGGTGATGGACAAAAGCATGGAACCACGTAAATATATGTGAAATTATTGAAATATTGTTATGAAACTTTACCCATTAAAATTAGCAAGAAGGAACCATTATTGGAAGTCAATTTGGATATTCCAAGAAGCCGTGACGTACTAAAATATATGTTTTTTAATGGCACAGCTTGTATATATTTAGATTTTGGGATTGTCTTCGATAACACGATTTCGAGAAACTATAACACTTGCGGTCTCAATTATTTCGGTTTGGGATTTACATACAAATGATATTTAGGATTTTTACCCACAGATGGGTGACATTAGTACGTCACAATTTTTTTGGTATAGTATATATCAAATTAACGAATTAGGATCGTTAATTTTCATCTGTAAAATATCTTTATTAACTTACGGCGGATATTTACGTGATTTATTACCGCTAATTGTGAATGTAAAAAGTAAATAATATAATATAATGTTTATTATTTTGTAGAACCGAAATATACAAATACATAACTCTAAACAAAGCAGAAGTTAGTTAGTTAATTGACAGATAATATTAATCGTTTCAAGTTTCCATTTCCGGTGTTCCGAGTGCACTTGTGTCTACAATCATTACGCTCTTTAGCTCCCTAACATACGCAAACAATACAATACTGTTATTCTTATACGTGTAGGGTATCTAAAACACATTAAAATTGTTTTAAGCCACATTTCTGTTGCATTCTAAGAAAAATAATATCTAATTCGTTAGAAAATGCTTTATCTATACCACATGTCACTTGATAAACAACGACAGGGTATAAATTTTGTTTCCCCATATACGTCAATAAACACACACGTTTTTCCCGCATATTCACGTTGAAACTTGCATAAAAAAAAGTTGTTTTAACCCAACTAATCTGTAAGGACGTTGACTTGGACGTCAGTTTCAGTCTTTCCTGCATGATTCACAAATCATTTTCCGTCCTTGAATTGCCGAGACTAGGCGAATAATATATTCAGAGCGTTCTACCTGCCTGGTTTTCAATATCTTTGTTTTTTTTACATCAAAACTCGTATTCAATATAAAATTGTACTGTCAACAAACTGGTGGGTATGACTCACATGATTTTCTGTTTCTTCGAAGGCTATGCAGTGGTTAATAATTATTATTCGTAACTATTCCTAGAATACATTATTTGAGAAACGAGGTATTAGCACGAATCGGGCGATAACGTATAAATGTTTAGGAATACGTAATTGTTAAATATAAACGGATTCAGTAAAGAAAAACATCCCTTAACAAGCGTATTGAATTGAAATAGTAATAAAACTAATGCAGAGTGAATGTTTCGAGGGTTCATTTAGTAATTTAATTGGATAAAACGGTATCCAGATAGCGAATTAAGTATCGACGATACAAAGGGGTAAACCACAACAGTGTTTTCACCGTGTGTGCTACTGTAAAGTGGGGGTGGCTCTATTACAACACACAAAACAGCACAAGCTCAGGGTACAACATTTTCGCTTACCACTTTCGATATACGGCAAGAAAATTAAGAGCATCACATATCCACACACAATCACCATTGTCGTTGAACACTAAACGAGACACAATTCTATCCAAAAAACACACCCACAAAAGCACTATTTCACTCGCCGTTAAACCATTACACCAGACCAACACACACGAAATTTTTACCAGCTGACTTCGACACAGCGCGGATCTTTGTCTGTTAGCTGAAGGGGCGCATGCGTTTGTTTTCAATTTTGTAATTGAGGATTGAGGGAAGAACGGTCGCGGTGCAAATGTGTTTTATCGTTGCAAATCCGAGAAACCGTTGCCGTGAGTTAACGCAGTTAAGACACATTCAATACGCACATTGGAGATCGACTACTGAAACAAACAACGGGAAGGATTGCAACGGCACAGTACTCAAGTAAAGTGTTTAGGAAATATTGTTTGTATTGATGCTGGAGCGACATCTAGTGCTTCAAAGCTACAAATTTGATCATCGTGTTACAAAAGGAACCTAGAATGACATGAGAAATGGGTAAGGGCAGAACGCAGATGTCGCCAATAGTCACTTTGTTGATGACCAAACAAATACATATACTACTAACATATAAATAGTGTTCGTTATTCGTCTGGTCGTTTAAAAATTACCATTAGCGACACCTGCGTATCAGCCACAGAACTAACCGTTGCCCATTTATATATCTATATATATTAAGGTAACATTAATTTTGTTCGAGTTGGCCAAAGCGTTCGAAAAAGTCTATATTCGAACTGAAAGCAAGTCGCCAACATTCCAAAAAAATTTCGCCCAAAATCGCTTAATCTCCAATGGATAATTCGATGGTTTTTATTACACATAATAAAAAAAAAATTAACAGTATAAATTTGGTTTAGACGTTTTATTAAGCATAATCTACATATCTCCACAGACAAGGTAACATACAAACAGCCCACTAAATGCAATTTATTGGAAGTCCGAAAAGGAGGCAAAGAACCAGCCGCAGCTTTTCCAAATAAATCGTCCACTGATTATGCATGTGTTCTGTTGCATAACGCGTTGGCCAAATCAAACGAACCTATTTAGTATTATCAGGGGGTTAACAAAATGAAGAAATCTATCGACGTAGTACAATTCATTCGTTCTTAGATGGCGGTTAGGAGGCTGCACAGAGTATTTTAAATTTATATTACAATTCCTTCGCTTGATAGCAGTTCTTTTGGTTTTTACTTATTGTTTAGTCATTATCGTTAATTTTATTATTATTGTGCATTTCGTCTGTAAAGATTGACGTGTCCCGAATTAATTATTATTTTGTTAACGTACGTCGAGCTAAAAATGAATCACCGCTTGATACCTGGAGCCGACCGTGCTTTTTAGTGTAATTATATTCCTAATGGCTAATTTCTTGTTGAGTAGGGTAGATTAATGTTAGAGCGAATTGTTTTCCTTCAGAGCCTTTAGTCTTGAAGTTGCTATTATAGAAGTCAGTACCTGTATAAAATTATTGTTAAAGATGGTGCGTGCGTTATTGTGTTTGAAAAATAAGTAGATTTAACAATTTTGTGCGGCATGCGTAATTGGAATAGTGTGTTTATTGTATTCCGTCTGGTAAGTAAAAAGGTTAATTCCGGGAAGGCGAGGTTTTGCGATTTTATACGTATTCCCGCGTATTTATACGTATTCGATGCCATTATATGTAATGCTAGGTTAAGTTCATGTTAAGTTTAACACATTCATGAAATGTCAAAATATTAAAATCTTGTAGAACAATATTATTGCTAAAATTTTAAGTTGTAAATTAATCACTTGTACAATCCCGTAACTTTTGTATTCTTGCCTCATTCTACGACTAACAAATAAAAACGTTACGATTATATTTTAATAATATATTTATTCTTTCATTTAGTGTATATAAAAAAAAGTCTTTATAATTAAATTAATAAATTAGATAAGAAATTAACACGTATATATTTATCTTTCTTAAAGCGTTTATTTTAAATATTCACTTCTTCTTCGGTACGGGAACCCTAATACCCATCAAAGTGCACAAATTATTCCGCAACGGCTTAACTTGTTCGACAGGCTCTTCCCAATCGGTACTGCTAAGCAGGTTCATGATTTCGTCCAAATTTTCTATCGGTATGATGCTGGTATCACCATAAACTATCAGGGATTCGTACAATCTGGTCGAAGTGGATCTCCTAACATAGGGTTGTCGATGACACAGCAGTATTGCGAGTTGTACCAAAGCGTTAGCACAGACCTCACCTTTAACCTGAAAAAATATTTTTGGTGCAACGTTATTTTTGAGGGTATAAAGCTCACCTGTAAATACTGGCAGAGTACGGAGATTCCATCGATCAGTTTATAAATATCCTTACACCCGTTGATTTCTAATTGTATCAGCTTGAAGATTTTCTTTGGAAAATCATGATCGGGTTGGTTTATTATGCACGATATACAACCGGAACTAAATAATTTGTCCAGAAACCTAAACATGGGAACCGTTATCCTATCGACTTTGTGATAATCGACAAAGATCTGATGTATTATGTCACAGAGATGGATAATTTCTTCGGGCCCTTTGCTGTTCTCGACTTCTTTTAATTTTTCGAAGAACGAATGACTGGAATTCTTTACCTGAATATCGAATAATATTAATCGATAGGATGAAATACGGTTTTAACAACGAAAATATATTCACCAGGGTTTCGGTGAGGCCTCCGATGCTGCATATCAGGCCTAACAAGAGGTTATACTGATAGGGTTTGAAGAGGACTAATTGTACGAATTTCGGAAAGGTCGTCGCGGCCGAGTTCCAATTTAAAATATCGCAATCTTGTGTGAATATCTGTTTCAACTCATCGTGATGTGGAATGTTTGGAACTGGAGGATCGCTAAACAAATTTCAGTACGTAAGCATTTCGTTTGTAAATATTCAGGGTTCTTACTTGTATAAGAGGTTATAAAATACTTTCCCGGCCAAAGCTCGAGTACGATCAATCTTCTCGACCGCTTGCTGTACAATACCAGTCGATACTTTAGATATTATCTCGTTGGAGAGTGTTTCGGGGTTGTGTTTGGCTAATAGTAACGTCAGAGTCTGTAAACCCAACATCGATGCTTCCCGAACCCAAGCTCCTATATCACCTCTATTGTCTTGAGTGTATTCCGTTAAACCAATCAGGAAGCAGTGGTAAATTTGTATGATTTCGGTGCTGGTAAACACTAGATTTGAAAAATTTTATTTATCCGGGTATTAATATTTCACTTCTTTAGATACTGTACGAATCTGAACGTTTTTAATTCATGCATTTTTAACTTACACGATTTCATTTCGTCCTCTAAGGTCACACAAATCGACGTTAAAGCTTTGATTGCGTCCCTTCGACCCTCGGCCCATTTCGAGGTAACAGCAGTGATAACGGTGGCTTCGAATAAACCTTTGATGATCTCCGTCAAGTGGGGTTTCAGCATAAACGATGGCAGGCACCCGATAGCCAGAGCGTGTCCCATGCGATTTACTTGAAAATTGGTCGATGCCAGTTCTTTCATGTAGTTTTTAACAATCGTTTTCTGTTTATTTAAGTCTTCCGTTGTGCTGCCACGATAATATTCTGTTAGGAGTGCGGGTAAAGCCGCTATAGCACAATTTCTTATAGCCGGAACATCGTAGGACAGGCATTCGTTTAGTAAATTTAACCATTGATCTGTAAAAATAGGAAAAATGCACAGGTTATACGATTATATACCTTGCAAAGGCTAAAAAGCACTGCGGCCTTGTTCTTTCGGTGTTAATAGTCGTGCACACTAACAGATAGACAAAGAGGCAAAATGCAAGCAATAGAGATAAGATTTCTAAGAAGTCCCCGCAAGAGATAAAATTAGAAACATACATGGAAGACAGGAAATAGAAATACCGTCGATAATGAACTACGTCGAACAAAAACTTGGCTGGTGGCCCCACATCCAATGAATGAACAACAACTGACCGTATATTAAATTAATATATGAATCCAGGGCAAACAAAGAAAAAGAAGGCCACGACAAACTCGGGCGCAGGAAATCAGTAAAATAAAAAGGAAAACCCCAGGATGAAGCAATCAAGCGAAGGATTGAAAGCAGTGGAAGAAATTTGTGTACGAAGAAGAATACCTACCTGACTCCAAATTCTGTAAAAGGGTTTACGATTATATATACATATTTACATACCTGTAATATCACCTTTGCTAAATGGCAATTGTGCTAGAGAACATTTTTGGATGAAATCCGAGCACGCTTGTTTCATTAATTCCCCACCCATGCCCCGAAAGTATAATCGTTCTTGATATAACAGAATCAAATTTCTCGTATCCTCAATTAAGGAAGCTCCTATGTATTCTTCGACATTAACACCCTTGGATTTAGCAACATCGGCTAAAGCGAACAATATTTCTCCGATTGTCATGACTGCTCCATGTCTACAGTTCAAATCGATACTTTTCGATTTATTAAATAACTCCGGAAGTACAGTATTAATAACGTATTCGGGTGCCTGAAGCAATAATCACATAAATGCTGAACAAGAACTGGTATTTTATTTATTGTTACCCTTGGTGTGAGGTTATGTAGAGTTTTCGCCGTCAATTCCCTCATAGCGATGTCCCAATGATCGACTTTCCTTTCGAGTAGATGGTTTATTAACGGATACACATATTCCTCGAATTGTGCTATGAAAACGCTGATGCTTAGATAGGAGTTGTTTCGAACACTGACCGCGTAGAAATCTGCTGAAGTTAGTATCTCGATGCCGTGAGGAAATGAACCTTGCCTGCCGACGTTCTCTTGGAAAGCGGCCGAAGCGGCTCTCCTACAATTAATCTACAAGAAAAGTTTTAATCCGACGGTTTTTTTAACTTTAAGAATTCACTCACCTCCCTATCGAAACATGCCACCACCAATAATTGGCTAGCGATTTCATTGACGTATGGCTTTAAAATATCCGTTTCGTAAGCTCTGGCGAAAGACCAGCACACAAAACAAGCCGAGTCTCGAATATGCGAACCCACAGATGCATATCCTCGAGGTTCGTCGTAAGTTAAAGCTTTCATGATGACAGGGACTACTTCCGGTAAGCGTTGCGGTAGTAATAAACCCCGACGACCTGTAAAATAAAATGGGGAATATATCGTTAAAGTTTAATACTCAAAGGGATTCAACTAACCTAACTCTGCTAAAGCTAAACATCCACCGTGCCAAGAACCGTCGCTTTCCCTAGGATTAAACAATTCTAATATCGATCCGACGACATCGTCGGCTAAATCTTTGTTCAAACGACAGGTTACTCGTCCAATACCTTTAGCGGCTGACCATCTGTGATTTAGGGGAATTACCCGGGGTGTAGAAATAATTCTTTTTTAATTTCAATTAAATTCTTACCTGACAACACTATCTCCACTTCCCAAACCTTGTATTAACTGATCGATTACTTCTTCTATTTCATCAGGAACATCGATATCTTCAGAACTATCGGTTACCGTAGTTATTTCCATCGCTTGCTGTTCCGATGCTTTGGTACCTCCGCTATCTCCGGCACTCAAGTTTGCAGCTAGCGATCGACTACCTCTTTGATATCTCCAACTTACCATTCTTGGAGGTAAGAATGTTAAACCTAATTCATATATTTTACAGATACGTGTTAACAAAATTTGTTTATAATATACCTATTCTTTGTATAATTTTATAAACTAGTTTCTGTACGTTACTTCCAGGATTATTCTTAAATTCAGCAGTAACGATCCATTCTAACAATCTCCTCGCGTGTGGTAATAAGTCTTCTCGTTTTCCATGCTTTAATATCATCGCAACCGAAGCTAACGTTCCGTACTTGACAAAAACGCTACTTTCTGTTGAAGAACTTAATTTGCAAGCCCAATCGAAGAACGGTTTCAAGTGTTGTTCTTTTACATCATTTCTAACATCAAATTTTATTAATATATAGTGTGCCAGGAATTGCACATACAAATTGACAAATAGACTTTTTCCAAATACTAATAAAAATAAAATAAAAATCATACCTGGTTAAGAATTTTGAAGACAAGTACGCAGCTGCATCCCTACATTTATCACTAACAACAGCATAGGTTTCACATACATCTAAAACTCTGCACATCACAGTTTTATATGTTTCATCTTCGCCGACTTCGAAACCATCTAATCTAGACATGTGGAATGGAATCATTACAATAATTGACAGCCATAAAAGTAAAACGTATCGTGTTGTCCAAGTGTCTGAATCTTCGGGGTCTTGAGATTCTAACAATTGCAAAACAGGCTCAAAATCAGCTACCTAGACAAATAAATTTTAAGAACCACCTCCTCTAATATAAATAAACTAACCTCATGTGGCAAATGCCTAACGACCACTTTGTAACCCCTAACCTTTATCACAACGTACATATACTTGAATACTTCGTGTTTCAATTTGATACTGTTTTCTTGAGATCTAACAATCGTAATCATACTTTCCAATATCTCCTCGATATGAGAATCTAACAGATGAGGTTGCTCTTGATACTGTTTTAAGATATCCAAATATCTTTCGTAAGCTCTCTCGATGACTGACTGTGATGCATTTGTGATGGTAATTTTTAGATTCTCTATCATTTCGAGCACCTCTCGGTGTTCGGTAAACATCTCTAAGGCACATCCCAGACCGAAAACGTCCTCATCTTTCTGCGTTTCTTCCTTTTGTAAGTTCGTAGTTGACATGATTTTTAATTAATACCACAATTAATGCAAACCAAATTGAGGTTTGACAGTTTCTGAGGTTTTAAAAAAGGCGGTGTTTTTCCCGGCCGGTTTTGTGTAAATAAAACGTGCCGTTACGAATGCTTTTGTCTGCAAGTATTCATTTAATTCTGTAAGCAATATCAGATGTTAATACTTGGATAATTGTATTGTTAAAAAATATAAACAATAATGGAAAGTGCTGTTTTTTTTAAAGATACAGAGCGCCATCTCATAATTAATAGTGTATTTTTGCGTAGTCAATTTTATCAGTCCACTGTATCTTGTATTGGAATTATATTAGGTTTGTTCGTCTTGGCAATAGCCTTATGCAGCCAAACGCATGCACAAGCGCAGTAATTATTTCCTTGTTGATAAGGTCTATTTTCGAGCATAAAATAATTACTATTGCCAAAACGAACAAACCTATTATCAATATAAATGAGAAATTATTTTAAAAAACTAAATGAAATGGTCGCCATGCTTGAGTTAATAGTCCAACTACTTTACTTGAGAATTACAGATTTCCATTTTACCAACAAATTCAAATGTCATTCTTAAATACGATCGTTTCTCATGTATTTTTAACTATGGAAACGATTCCATTATTATTTTGACAGCAATTTCAAAATTTTCGGTTTCAATTCCTTCGAAATTTTATTAAAATGTTTTCAAAATTTTTAGCAAACACCCCATCCATTCGAAATGTGATTTTTAGGAGTTTCGTAAGCATACCCAGCATTTTACATTTCAACAGATACTTACCGACGCCTTCTTTTTAAAGTCATCTAAGAAAAAACTTCCCGCCGACAAGGAAGTCGGGTTCATAGCAAAATCCAAGAAACGTAGGGAGGTAAGTTTTCACTTCATTTTTACGCGTTCTCATTGCGGTTTGTTGGCCGAAAAGAATAGAAAGAAATGGGAAAGGTTCCTGGTAGCGAAAAGGAAATATCAAGTGCCATTTCTAATGAATTTATTTGTACTTTAGGCCTGTTAACGAGTTCACACACATATGTATTTCAAACGGTCGAACTCTAAATGGTTTTAAGGCTTATTATATCGATCATTAGTGGAAAATATAGAATCAAAAAAAAAAGAACACGAGAGGAACTTACCTTCCCTCATTTTTTTTTATTATACTAATTATATTGTCGTGCCAATTTATTACTATTATAAAGATCTACAGTATATATTAATGTATATGATAGAGGATAATTATTATGTATGTATATTTTGACATTTTGTCGAGACGAACACAAATTATAAATGGAATGTATGCATTGATATTTCTTTTGAAATAGTGTCTCGTATTTTTGATTTTTGTTTGGTTGAAAGTGTTTTATAAAGAGTATATATGAAAAATATCTACAACCATAGAAGTAATTATTTTCTCCTTTTCATCGTTAATTAATGCTAAAGTTATATATCATAATATATTTACAATTAAAGATATGTATTTTTTTAAAATTTTCATCAAAGAGCAATTTTTGTTTTCTTAATTCTTAAGTGCCTAATTTTTAACAAGTTCACGACAGGTAATAAATAGTTTTTGTTTTTTTTTTCTTAATATAAACAATTTTTATCTAATTCTCTTTCCTAATAAAAGCTAGTAAACTACTATCTACTTGAGGGGTTATCTTAAATACGAATGTCCATCTCATATTTAGGCCGTGCACAGGTAATTCATATATAATTCACATTAAGCTTAGGAGGAAATCCCTGCGTCAACTATTTTTTAAAAATTTTTTTTAAGGTTATTCGCATGGGGAATGTTACCCAAAAATATTCCAAACTAAATTCCCTCTGCAGGCCACACTAAAAAAAAACCACCGAGGAAGACTACAAGGCACGTCCGTTAACACAGACGATCATATGAATCTTTCTTTTAGATTTTACATATCAGTCAAATGTTTTCTTTTGTATTAATTGATAACTATTTCTACTTTATCGTAATATATTTTTGTGTATCTCGTATGTATAAGATTTGAAGAGTATTGTTGATTTGCGATTTGAATGATTTCCAGATAAGGTCCAACAGTAATCAATCGTATTTAATGTCAAAGAAACCACGTACGAAGGAAAAAGAAATGTAGAATACAGTCTCAAATTTAATCACCCGACTTTTGACACTAATAGCGTTAAAATTATATCAACACAACTTCACATTCAGTAATGTCAAATCTAGTGACATTTCATCCGCATAGAACGCTGCCAGCTCTCAAGGCACTTATTTGTCACGTGACGTTGTATATAATGTCGATAATTTTCATGTTTTTTATAACTTTTGTTGCGATCGTTGTTAAAAACTGTTTCTTTTTCTCAAAACAATCCATTTGCACTGGATCCATTGTAAAAAAAAATGTCTAAACGTTAATGTTAAGGACCATAACCTACCAATACACTTGTCAAACCATATCGTATGCTCTGAATGTCTTTACATGGTACAAGGCAACTATGTTATGATACGTCATGAATTGAGATGTCAAAAGTCGGCTGTTCAGTTCAAGTACTACAATTATATGTAGCGTGCAAGCAACAAATCCAGAGAACCATGTGACCCGTCAATTTAGTAATTTCTTTTGCTTTGAGGTTGATTTTGTCAGTTTGCAGTATAGTTTGGCAATAATAATGCCATTAGCGTGCATATCCAGGTTAGTAACACAAGCAGTGTGACCAACTGACTGATATAATTTAAGTTGGCGACATTTTCAGTTACTTTCTCGGATTTGTTGCTCTCTCGGTATAAATTCAGGACCTTATTAATATCAAAATGTACTAACGTAACGTATTTGAACGAACGATTTGGATAGATTTCATTAATTAAATATTTTAACGTGCCTTAGAAGATTACGTAGCCTAAAAGTTAATGATATTTCTTTGCGTCAATTCAAACTACTTCAATATATGTATTTAGAAAAAAGCAGTTACGAAGGAGGCACTACTGTCCAATATACCAAGGAGCTCAATATTTCTTGTCTATCCCAAATTACTTTTACAATAGCGACTGAAAATCTGTTGAACCTATCTTCGTGAATTGATATTATGCATATACACTTCACGCTATAAGTTTTGAAACGAATCATTTGTTTCCATAAAATTGATTATATTGAAAAACATCACTTCGATTTTTTGATAAATTAAAAAAAAAACTATGTTTAAAACTTTTAATTATTTAACAGCCTTTTGTCGAGTACAAAACGTTTGCTCAGAGGTGTATATACCTATCTATATGTACAGTCGCGGGCAATAATAAACGGAACGTTATTGAAACTTTCACAGTTCCCTCTTATTTTAGGTTATGTTCAATTTACATTGTCTACGACTCCAGATATAAGAGAATTTGTTCCGGTAATCGAGTTTTTGATAAATTCTTTCGTAATATTGATTCTTCACCATTGTTGACACGAAAAACGCCTCGTTATATATTGTTATGTAGATATATGAATGTATATTATATTATTGTATATACTTAGTACACTTGACAAGAATACTTTTATTATTGGTTCGACAGGGTTGGGTCAGGGGGGGGGGTTAAAACATCTACTGCATACACAATCAACAGGCCAGTCTATCGCTTCTACATCTCTACACCTTCTCGTTTTCATATACTTGTATACACGGTGGTCAATTTAAAGCCAAACACGCGTTTAATATCATGGAAATAATCAAATTTATGGAGGAAAGATGGTTATACGAAAGGGTGTTAAAATCTTTCTTTTTTATTCTTTTTAATGCGTAATTTTTTTTTTTATAAAAAAATCGCATAACCGTTTTGAGGTTAGTAAAGTGTTTCGCTTTAAATATGCCCACGCTGTATATTTATATACAGAATTAATCTTTTAATTTGAGACTGATGTACATATATCTTGAAGAGGATGAATCTATAGGAAAATACAGTGCCAACACTTCAGAAATAATTACTCTCGCCGCTTATTTCATCATAGCGTTATTTTGACAGTTGTATCATTTGACAGGTGGATTATAATCCTAGAATCAATTCATCGGGGATGCATTCTTTTCGATGTATGTAATACACCCTTACTCAAATTAAACGATTCATCCCTGTATATGCGTGGAGCGTTCCGAGAGAGACAGTAAAATCGTGTGTTGTGTATTATTTCGGTAATTATTGTATTGTCCAATCCGCGACCGCGGTGTAAGGCACGGAAACAGCTACAGACGTGCAGTGAGTGACCAGACTGTTATCACAGAAAGCAGTGATTAGACTAGAGACTAGGTTAATAATAAATACTTAATATACTCAATAAAACAGCAATTAATATCAAAATACTATGGTAGTACCACCTTTAAAAAAATAAATTATCAATTACTTTAAAAAAACCGACCTGTATAACAACTGGGTTCTCTTGCAATATTTCTTTTTGAAGTGTTTGTTTGTTTGTTGTACCGGTCGGATATATTTAGATCGTCTCAAACAAGCGAGAAAAATATAAAAAAAATAGAAAGAAATAAAGAAAATATTAATCAAAGTAAAAAACGTCAGGATATTTCTTTTATATATTATGTCATTATCAAGCAGCCCACTACTTTTATGAAACTACTTTATTCGAAAAAACGACTCTACTACAAGTGCAACTGCGGTCCAAATAACGACCGCGCCACTACACTACACACAGAAATACATACTACAAAACACTAAAAGTACTAGTAACACTATCTTTATATCAAAGAATACAATACTTGTTTTTTTTTTTACTCGCTACAAATAGTAGTGATAATTGTTCTTCATTCTTAAAATACACACGTCAGTATCATGTCATTATTAATTAATAGTAAGTAGTTATAACAAACATTGTTTTGAGTTGTGTAGTTTTCGGTGTTGTTCTATATCTCAATTTTCATTTTATATACGGGCTGTCCCAAATGTATCAATATAAATTCGTTAAAAAAAATTCCAAAGCAATGTCCATATTGCGTTGTTTATCTTTTGTTTTGTTTGCTATGGCAACCAATTTTCTGTAGCGTTTCAATGAATTAAAAAAAAGCATTTATCTCAACATCTCTTCTCGTAATTCTTAAAATTATTAAGTTATAGCGATTATTAGATACTTTTGGGACACCTGTATAATACACATATATATGCATGTATACAGATTGGTCCAAAATCAAATGTTTCTTCGTTGACGTTTATTATGGAGAAAATATTTAAAAAATATATTAAAAAAACTTGCATTTGAGTGACTTAAAATTCTTGTAGTGAAAGAGAAGAAAACAATTGCAATTACAAAAAAAAGCGTCCTTATTATTCGTAATACAGGAAATCTAATTTTAAACAAAACAAAAATTAAAATTCACCGCAATTATAAAAAAAAAAATGGTTTATATTTTAATTTTCTAAACTCCCATATCCTAATAAATTTCAAATATACAATGAAGGAATCGTACTTTTGTAATAACCTAACTTTGTTGCTTGTATTGTTTTGTTTGCTTGTACTCTTCGATGATTGTCAAAATTATCAAGTAGACTATGTATTGAGCGAGTCGAAGCGGCCACGACTTTTAATACTTTTTGTCATTGTTCATTTATTGCTTCGTAATGTTTTGCATTACAATTTAAAGATGGCGCTGAATAACATGTCCTGTTATAGTTTTCCTACGGTTTGGCAAGCGCCTTGCTAAACGTTTTAAAAATCACGCTTTTTACATGTTCTTAGCGATGGTTGCGTTCGAGAGACAAATGCATGCCAGCATTGTATACAACATGTTTATGAAGGTCAACGCCATTTTTTGCAACGAATATAACGTTTGAAATACAGCGGGAAACATAAGCTGCAATTGGAATAATAAGAATTTCAAGTCGAGATTTTTGGTGATATTTTCACATAATTTTAGACCTTCTGTACATACAAATACATGTGTATCCCTTAGTAATGGAATTGTAAAATGTTTATTGTTAATAGTAATATTTTAATAATATACTTATATGTATAAGTTATTATATACGTTTAATATGCATATAGTCTGTTATTATAATAATTTTCATATATCATTGATACACCAGACTAACCCTCTTTTCTTTTGAAAATACTATATTTCTTACCGATTTTTTAAAAAAATTAATTTTGTCTATATTTTTTTATATTATATATCTTACAAGAAATGTTTTAAAATTTAAGTTTAATATCCAAAAACCTTCCGGAATATTTAAAAGAGGAAAACGATCAAGTTGAAACTGTTTTTTTTTCTTTTATATATAAATAATTCGAATGCTACAAATGCGTACAAGGAAAATCTGTTAAAAAAACATTAAAATATAACCATTTCTTCGTATGTTTTACTCTTCCTAACTATATTCGTCACTAGTAATAGTGTCCAATATAAAAATAGAGGGTTTCAACTATAATATCATTAATCGTTATTAATAAAATGTTTCACAACTCTTATTGCTCATCAACGGATATTATCGTTATTATAAAATGTACACGTATCATATTTTTTTTGTATTTTTTCCCATATACGTACCTATATATATATATTGACATCGCTTTAGCAGAGTTGTACGCCTGCGCGGAACGCGTCTAACCTAAAAACTAGACCTACAACGCTCACGCTACCGCCGATAATACTATTGTGATCAATATCGTAATACATGAACGGATAATAAATAAATAATCGGGCGCATTGCCAATTTGCGAGCAAATATTTATCGTTTTCATTTTGGCACTATAACTTTCGTTAGATGTCTCTTGCGTCCTCCGCGACGTAAAACTCGGCTAAATAAAATAAGAGTAAACGGTTCAGCTGCCACACCTAACAATTATCACAAGGTTGAGCAGTCATACACGTCCAAAAAACGGCAGTATATATTAATTATAATAAAACTAATGTAGTAGTAGTGATAATAATACTATTTTACAATATTTCATGTCATCATGTTCATAATATCATCATACTTAAGTACACAACACTATTATTTTATATTAATAATAATATAAAAAACATCGATCATGTGTGTGTGTGTGAACAATTGTTTTTTTTTCCTCTTTTGCTTTGTTACTATTTTAAACGTTATTACTAAATTATATTACCAAAGGCGAGACGAAATTGCGAACACCCCTTTAAATATAACTACGTTATTACTTTGGAATAGGTTAATTGTTATATTTCTTTCTGCCTCGAACTGAGCGCCATCTATTGGCAACTCTTTGGTTTCCCTTTTTTATTTTGTACAACTGGAAGAACAAATGAATGTATCACAGCTGGTTTTTAGTTAGTATTAATAATAATGTAGGAGTAACGTATGTCGGTAGTATTAATACTTTTAGAAGACAGGAGAATGTTATTTCTTTATAGTATTTATTATTTTCGTCTGTCTCGTATACAAAGGCAATTAAATTTATACCGAGGGAGTTATAATAGCAATCATAATGAAAACAATCGACTTTAGTAAACCACCGAATGTAATAGAGATCTAATTTTTAGTGCCCCAAATTTTAAATATTAATTTATTTTATTTAGAAAAGTATGTTTTTAGAAACCACGCTTCGATGTCCCTATACGGTATTTATCTTTTTATATTTTATTTCTTTTTTAAACGAAACAGAAATAAAATCTAAATATATTATAAGTCTTAGCAAGCAAACGTATTCAAATCTGCCGCCCGCTAATAAATTGTAGAAATCTGTTTTATCTTGACAGGTAAAATCCATGCACATGGATCATAATTTTTTTTTGGTATTACGGAAAAATTTTCATTAATTGCTTGTGTGTATATCAAAGCTAAATTATCATCTACGAATTTATGATTTTTCTGCATTGTATTTTCAGCGTCGATATAAGAAATACTTATTACGTCAAATACGTTTTGGACGCTCGAAACATATTATGTTTAGGGGTGTCTACGTTTTTCGGTAATATCTTATGAATTGAATTTTACCATTTATAGTCGCTAATAAAAAAAGCGGGGACATTTTATTTTATTACTGGAGAAAATGCGATTTTTAAAAATGGATATTTGAAGATTAATTTAAAAATTTTCCGTATAGAAACACGTTATGCCTATGGAGTATTAAAATTATCTTTTACATCTCAGAAATAAAGTGTTATCCCAAGCAGCACAATTCAAATTTGCCGCAATTATTTTTAGTAACTTCAACTTAAAGATATTAAAATACCCATTGATGTAATACAAAATTGTAGTTTCATGTTTTAATATGGAAGTTACTAAAATAATTGCGGCAAATTTGAATTTTGCTGCTTGGGATATTATGTTCATCAATATTATTTGTATCCGTTGCGCATGCGCGTTCCTGTCATCTGTCATTTATCATCTGTCACATTTTCCTTTTTTTGAAGGGTGTTGGCAATTTCGCCTGCGCGTCGAGACACAATTGGTCCGCAAATCACACGTTATAATTTATATTCAAAAAAAAAAAAATACACGCAAAAAACAATCGACGCACAGCAACTACGGAATGTAGGCAGCTTTCTCTACGTACGTACATACATGTGAAATGGTGAAGGATATAAAATAATAATAATAATACGATAAAACGGGGGGCATACCACACAAATAAAAACGTACATATAAATTATTTTATATAGTAGTATCTTCGTCTGCCTTGACTAGATCTGCGCAAAAATGGAGGCGTATTATTACTTTAATAAGGATGAATGAAGTAACTTGGAGAAGTGTCCGGGTGACGAACTTTAAGTACACGGCTCCAAAAACTTTAAAAAAATATTTAGGAGTAATAATAATATTGGCAAGCAAGGGTTTGGCAAAATACAATAAAAAGTGAAGTATTTAACTATATATATATATAAGATATAGTTATATGATGATTATAGTAATAATAATTATAAATAAATATTAACTGTAGTGTAGTGTAAGTCTCAATGTGTCAAATAAGATGGTTAAGAGAAAGTATCAGTCATATATATTATAAAGGATTTTTTTTTCTAGGATACTTATGGATAGTAAATAATCAAAAATATGATGAGATCTATTTTATCGAATACCACAATAGTAATAATAAATTAGTAATTTTTAAACGACCAAATTAAAAATAATACGTTGGTGGGTGGGTCGCAAACATATTCCTATATTTAGTGTTGTTTAAAGCTGTATATTCCAATAATTATGCCCGTGGGTCTCGCTAGCATACGGTGTACCCAATCACACTATTTGTCCGTAGGTCTCGCTAGCATACGGTATATCTTGTTTTTAGACAAATTTACTATTTGGCGTATATGTTTTGTTCGAGCTACCGCCACGCCCAAAGGAAAATGCTAACATAAAGGTTTGTGTAAACAAGCAAAAAAGATGAAGATACTTGAGATAAAACAAACTTCGGCAGTTATTAAATTATTATATGTAAATTACTAGCAAAAATGTGTTTTTTGTTTGTGATAAGACAATTGTTTAATTACTAACAGAATTTTATTATTAATTATTAAGACGTACTAATTTATATTAATTTTAAATGAATAATTTTTGACAATTAGATTTTTTCCTTTATTAAATACAAATTGAATTACTTCGGCATTTACTTCAATGACACGAAAAGTTGAAGCGTATGAAGCTACTGTGTTGGTGAAATAATAATGGCTGTGCTATAATAAATTTGCGAACCAGTTATTTTATGGAATACCGGAATTTTACGCTTCAACGGTGACATATAAACCTAAAGTAACTTTCTAACTCGGATCAGCCTGTAAAATAGGAATATATTTGCGAATATGTACCGAGTGATCCGCAACAACTGTCCGAGGTGGGTTAGTCAAATATCACCAGATTAGTAAAGAAATAGCGTATAGACGAACTAAACGTAAGTTCAAATATTTTTGTAGATTGCCCATCCTGAATTTCTTCCTCTAATGTCTCGAATTGTTAAAATATTAGCTGTCAAAATGTTAACGGTTAAAATATTAACTGTCACAACTAGAGTTAATATTAATTTGTTGTTGCAGTTTATTTAATTTTCACAATTCTTTTCTTACAATTTTTTTTTATATTTATCAAGACTTTTCTAGGTCATCTTATAGATTTACAAGTAACCTCATTTTATTTGTACTTTCAAAATATTAATTGTCACAATTCTTTTTTTACAATATTTATGAAGGCGTTTCTAGGACACTTGTAGATCTTCAAATACATAACCTCACTTTATTTGTACGTGAGATGATGTAAATAATAAACATAACCAAAAAATGAAATTATCAGGTAGGCCGATCTAGTACTTTGCCAACTCTGCGACAGTTGTTTCGAATCACTCAGTATGCAACCAAATTTTAAGTACACGCGACATATTAAATTTAAGTACAACGTGCTCTCTCGCTTCTTTACTGTTTAGTTAATTTTACACGCTTTCTTTACGCCATTTCTGATTCAACAAAAATACTTAACGATCCTAAAAATAGGATTATTTTAAAAACATTTTTTTATTATTATTTTACAACAATAATAATATCGATACTAATGTTTTCTTTTTTCGTTTCTCATCGTTTTTCACCAGAGGTAGTGTTGTTTTGTCAATGAAAACTTTCTTTTCGACACCTACCTCTTCAGTATCGGCATTATTATTGCATCAAAATGAAAACCGGGGAGGGAACAGAGGTTGTTTCGGGGATGGACTAAGTACATAAGGCGAGTCGAATAATACATAAATAGGAGAGAAGTACATGAGACATCGACATACATACGAAGTAAGTAAGTGTCTTAATACTGATTTGATTTTTATAATTTCAAGAAAGGGTTTTTATATTTTTAAGTATTCGTTTATTTTATTTTTTTGTTTACCTTATTGCGAGATTTATTGCTAAAAATGCTAAAAGAGAATGTGAGCAGGAAAGCTGGCCATCAAGGGGGATACGGTTTAACCGATGATAAAATGAGTCGAGGAGTGTATCGAAAGTACCAAGTGTTGAATACAAACGAAACAAGTTCTCAGTGTATAGCAATGCTGTCACTTAAATGAGATTAAAAAAAAAGTTGATAGTTAATATTAGCTACGAGCTTGACTCACAGAAGTCTTTTTTTTATCCTGTAGGCTTTTATTACAAGAAAAAAAAAGAAAATAAACTAAGTTCTGTCACGAAGAAATGTCACTTGTCATGGAAAGTTAATATTAATTACTACAGATGGAGCTAGGGTTGTTTTTACAAAAAGAGGCCACTGCAATAATAACCGTGCTAATTTTTTATTTTATTTTGGTCTATCTTGTTGTATATTGCAATAAAAAAACAAGTATTGTCGCAAAAGAGTGTCACTTCTCATTTAAAAGCTAATATTAATTGAAATAGATAGAGCTAAGGCTGTTTTTACAGAAGCTATCTTTTCTTATCTAACAGGCTTTTGTTTAAAAAAGAGAGCATCGAAATAAAACGAGTTCCGTCACAAAGGAATGTCACTTGTCATTTAACAGTTACTATTAGTTAATACAGATGGAGCTAGGCACTGTTTTTACAAGAGGGTCTAACTGTGATACATGCACCAACTTTATCGGTTTACCTGCTTTGTAAAAAGGTTTAATCCGACCATCATCATGTTTGACGTTGAATGATCCAATTTTGAATCGATTTTGATTTTGACATCAAAGCGATATGTAAATTTTGGAATTCCCGATAAAAATCGCAGGCGTGCGCGTCGGAAAAGGGAAACTTCTGTATCGATGATACCGCTTTTTTTTTACAAAAACCAGTGAATTATGTATGTACAGCTAAGAAATAAGTATTCTTCGAAACAAAAGATACCTTTAACACAATTTTTTCTTCAAAATAGTAAGTGCAAATGTTTGCTTTCGACACTTGGGACTTTCGTTATAGTTATATTCGCGCTCTTTTCTAATTGTTCGCTTCTGACTTTCCTTTTGTTTCATATAAATTTTTGTAGGTACTCTGGAGGTGTGTCTTTTGGATAAGCAGCGCTTTTAGATTACCTTCTATTTGTTTCAAGAACGATTCTCTTTTCAAATACACATTATCATTAAATTTAGGTTTAGAAATGTTAATAACAGTATCGTAACAATATCATTATTTTCAATTTTTATTTTTTAAATTTTAATAATAATATCAATGAGATTCTTCCTTATACAACCTTATAAATATATATTTACACGTTTTAAGCATCCTTTTCTCCGAGTTTTCTCTTTCATTTTTTCTTTTTTGAATTTCATCCCTCGAATCTCAGTAAAATACCGTAATAAATATCATTAAAAGAAACGATAAAAAAAGGGGGGAATACTACGACACACATCGCACTACATACAAAATACCAGTCGTTTGTAGTATTAACAGGCACAAAAAAAAAACTGCTGCCATCGAGACGAAAATATGAACGATATTTGGAAATGTTTAATGTTTAGATACATGTTTGGAAGTCCTTTTTACCCGCGGGGGAATTCCCTCGGGTTATTTCTCAACGAGTATTATCATCGTTTTCGACAAAAGGAAATAAAACGAGAAAAACTAAATAATAAATTAGGAATCGAAACAACACTTTTCTCTCTCTCTCTCTCTCTCTCCTTATTAAACGTACATCCCCATCCCGTACATGGAGCCCCAATCCACACCTTGGAAACTCGACATGTCCACGTTGGTCAGATTGTAGCCTTGATAGGGGTTCGCGGCGACAGGTGGCGCCAATTGCGGCGCTGTCGCTTGAGCTTGCGCAGGGTTGCCTCCGGCTCCCGGTCCTACACCCGCACTGACTGCTTGGATCGGGTACGGGGCGTATCTATACCCCGCTAAAGGCGGGTAAGTCCCGAATAATTTCCCGTAGCCCGCTACAGCGGCGTTCTGCGCCTGCGCAGCGGCCGCGGCGGCTGCCGCTGCTTGTACGTGCGCCTGGGCTTGAACCACGGCCAAGGGATTAGCGGCCGCGATCGCACCGGCCGAAGGAGCTGCCATTCTCATGCCCAATCCGCTCAACATCAACCGCTTCCCCAACATCTGCGCGTTAGCTTGCACCGCCTCCTTGGGCTGGGCTTTCTTGCACTCGACCTTTTTGTTTTTGATCGTATGGAAGTGGATCTCGCAAACTCTGTCCACCACGTCCTCGTTCTCGAAGGTCACGAAGCCGAATCCGCGATGCCTCTTCGTCTGTTGGTCCATCAGCATGACCGTCTCCTCGACCTTGCCGAATTTATTGAAGTAGGCTTTCACCTCGTCCGCCGAGGTGTCTTGGCTGACGCCACCCACGAAGATCTTTTTAGTTTTGTTGGGCTGTTTCGGGCGATTCTTGGGCGTGGCGTGTTTCGGGTCGATCTTCTTGCCGTCTAGCGTGTGAATGGGGACTTTCAGTACTTTCTCGACGCTGGATGGTTCTGAGAATGTGATGAAGCCGAAACCACGGCTCCTCTGAAAAGCAAACATAAAAAAATCACTAATCGAATCTTAAACTTTCACGTCTAAAGATTGGAGGTTATGTATATAGTTAGAAAAGGCCCGCACAACGTTTTTTACTTAGTTAGTTTTACATTACAGATTCATTAAGAATGTATAAGATAAAAGCGAATATTTGTGTATAAACTATAGCTGTATAGCTCTAAGAAGAACTAGTCTTTAAGATTTAAAATATTAGCAAAAGCACAAACGAAACCAAATTACAACCAATTGTAAAAAACTAAACAAACTACTACGGAATTTAAGTTAAAAAATACCCCTTACCACCTTGTTGAGTAAAGAACTCTGAATACGCATTTCGGCAATTAAGTTGCC
>JARFOC010001110.1:0-15968 GCA_031763485.1 Osmoderma eremita | reverse complement strand
CACTCTTACTTGATGTAAAAAAAACACAATTTTTTAAATAACGTAATTAATAGCAAAATATATAAAACAAAATAAAATAACCTAACACTTCACAAACATAAGACAACTGCCTAAATAATTGACGTTGTAAACCCGCTCTATCGGTTTTACAGAAAAAGATTAAATTCCATTAAATAAGAAGCGCCCTCATACTCGCGAATACGTACTACTATACTACGACCAATCAGAAGCAAGCCAAATTATTCTTCATTTAAGATATATACCCCTGAAATGTACAGTGCTGGCGTTTCTCTTTATTTGCTGTTCTGTGCCTTCAATGCAAGATAACCCATTAAACTAAATGTGACATTTCTGTAGCAGTGAAAATGTTGACAAGAGAAGATTAAAAAACTACTAAATTTTGTAATGCAGCCAGCTCTCATGAATGACAATTTAGAAGTAAAAGACAGAACCTGTAAATTACAGTCACATATTCGAGGATCATGTTAATTGTGATGCAGCTTAAAGTAGTGTTGTTGGATACGAGAACACTAAAATAAAAAATATGATTTTGAAGTCTAGTGTAGTATTACACTTAAACGGTAAGCCAGTCCCTTTTTGATAAATTTATTACTAAATATTTTTGTTTTAGTTGCATTGGAGCCTGAACTAAACCCAAGTACATAAATTTATATTGTATGAAAATAATAAGCTCGAAACATTTATATTTATGTCTATATACCAAATATATTTGTGACAAATGCTTAAATTTAATCCAACAAATTTCTGTGGACGTACGAAGCTACTTATGTGCTTTAAGATATAACAATGATAATTATTTTAATTTTAGTCTACTTCAAACAGCTTTATTTTTATATTTTCAAAAGGTTATTGTGGCAACCACAGTCCCTCGAGAATTATATTGGTTCCGATATAGGAGAGGTGCTACTAAAACAATTGACTGATTGCAACCTTAAAAAATTAACCAGACGACATTACAAGAAAAAGAAAATATGGTACAAAAATGCCAGTACAGCCGGTGCTAACTGAAATTGAGTATAAATTGGAATACAGAAGAATTTTAACTTCATTGCAGGTTACGTTTTATTTTGGGACAGTTTAATAAGGAACGAATTTCTATTTTGGTTACCAACAGTTTTTAGCAGACTATTTCTAATAAATTATCATGGTGAGAATTTATTAAGTTTACTAATGCGCAAATGTTTTTTTTTTCCTAAATATTTGGTTGTGGGTTTCTCTACCCTATGAGCATTATGTATATACATACAGGGTGACGCAGGCTGTATATTATTTCAGATTTAGATTAAGCTCATGCCTTACGCCCCCAATATACAATTTCATTGTATTATACAGCGTGTTTCATTAGTTATGGTCCATTTTATATATAAATCATTTTCAAGATATTGTATAGGTACTGGGTATAACACAGTCTGAAAAGTTTCTTTTACAAGCTTAAATTGGCCCACTTTTATAGGAAAGTGATTTTTTTTCAAAATTGTCCAAACTAAATACAGGGCGAGTCAAAACTCAAATACATTAATTTCCCAATTATATTAAATCACCCTGTATTTTATATCATAAAAAGAAAGAATAGTTTAGATACTTTTATTTTTGTTAACTCTAGAGTACCTATATAACACCTGAAAACGCATACTTGGGGTCACTCGTTACCCCGAAATTAATTTCGGAAAAACTAAAAAGAAAATTCGAAAAGGTTTATTTGGTAATGCAGTTAGCATCTTTGAACATTTTTCTTACAATTTGTACAAATGTCAAATCGATGATCGTTACATACATTTTTTGAACACATACAACGTACTACTCTGCATTTTCGATCACGTGAACGGGGACACAGCATCTTGACGATTTGTTTTTCTTGGCGCTTGACCAGACTCTTCTGCAATATGTGTTAGTCCTAGCACATCTCGTATTTCACTCTGCAGTTTGTAGGATATTTTTTTGGAGACCCTGTTTTCCATCCAAGGTTTCGCCAGTTGTACCCCGAGCCATGTACCATTATATAGAACCAAGGCATTTATTCCTGCTTGATCAGGCATTCCGTAGAAAAGTCTCAGTGGCTATTTTCTCGTTTTTCTCGGCAAAGTTCAGTTGTGATCCATCTGATCAAATGTATCCACTCAATAATTTCTGTTTTTTTTTTCGAAATATCGTCAACATTCTTGTCAGCATGCATTGTTGAAAAGAGTATGAGTAATTTTTTAGGAGTATTTTTTATTTTTGGTGTAAACGAAACCAACGTTAAGTTTTCTGGGAAAGCAAATTCGGAAGTTAGTGCAGTTTTCTTTCTGTCAGGTAAGAACGACGGTGGTATTTCTCTTTTATTATGTCTCAGAGTTCAAACGATTGTCAGATCTTTCTCTCTAAGCACTTCCTTGGGCTAATAGAATGGACGTCATCATTTATATACGCTCGTGATAATGCATCTGCAATTATCAGTTCTTTGCCTTTCCTGTACCTAACTTCAATGTCATACTTTTGGATTTGCAATAGCATTCTTTGCAACCTAGCTGGACATTTGTTTAAGGGCTTTTTGAATATATTGATCAATGGCAAATGATCAGTTTCCACCACTACCTTTTTCCCAAAGACAAACTGGTGAAACTTATCGAGTCCTACAACAATAGCAAATAGTAACATCTGAAGTAACAGCTTCACAGCCACATTTTGAGGCATTTACTGAGATTGTAGTCTCTGCTTTAACATTGTAGAACTGCAAGACCGGTTTTTTAATTAATACGTTCTTTATGCTCTCATGTTGTTCTTTCATTTGTGGAAGCTGGATTTGTTTTCTCTTACCGGTATATGTGCCGTTCAATAAAACAAATATTCAAACACTTGTAGGTAAACGTATATTGTCCTTTAAACATACAACGAATATTTTACTAACTTTGCTGGTGATAAATATGTATATATAACTAGACAATTATCAAACGATGGATCAAGATGAATGAATCTAATTCTGATGGTGTGAATATCTTTACTAGCACACAGAAAATTATTATAACCTTGCATTACAGTACGTTCGCTTTTACATTTAGTAGAATACATGTAGATGGCGTTGCTGGTCTCATGTAGAGTGGCGCGAAATGTATTTACTATGCAAAGAATAATTACATCACTCCTCCTTAATTATTTTTCTTCGCTGATTTTCAAATATTTTACGTGTCAGTGGTTTGGTGAGTATATCAGCGATTGTTTTGAATTGCTAACATGATTTAATTTGACTATCTTTCCAATATGTTCCTGAATGAATTTTCTGGGAATATCTATGTGTTTCTTGCCTTTTGTTATTTTTCCATCGTTGGTATTCTCTAACATATGGATAGCAGACTGATTGTCTATACATAAAGTGTTTGGTTCATTTGTATTCACTATTCCAAGTTCCTTTAGTATACGTCGTAGCCAGCAGACGTCATCTATCGAGGAAACGGCAGCTCTATATTCAGCTTCAGCGGTTGAGGTCGCCACAAGGCGTTGTTTTTGAGTATACTAGACTATAGGACCTCCTCGCATCACAAGAACTCCGCTGGTTGAATGACCTGTTAGCGTATCTCCTCCATAGTCGGAATCTGTGTACACGACTAATTCTGAATCTCCATTGAAACATATTCCATAAGTGTGGTGTCCCTTTTATGTATTGGAAAACTCGTTTTATCATCTTCCAGTGACTTTCCATTGGTCTACCAGTAAATCTACTCAAATAATTCACTGCGAAGCATATGTCGGGACGAGATATCGTAGTTAAGTACAATAGTCTTTCACTTGCTTCACGATAAGGTTTAGACTTGTCCAGTGGTTTATTGTTTAAGTGATTTTCCTCATCCGTTATCATTCCACGTTCCATTGGCGTAAATGTTGGATTTGATGTGTCAAACTTGAAAAGCTCTAAGATTTTCTTAGTGTATCTTGTCTGACTTACGAACACTCCATGTCGATCTATTTTGATTTCCATTCCAAGGTAGGCTATTTGTCTCTGGGATTTCTTGTCATAAGTTATTCCAAATTTTTCATTGATACGATGTAAGACTCAGAGTACGTTCTTTTTATCGGTTCCAGCAATAAGTCCATCATCGACGAATAAGGCCACTATTATACTCCTGTCTTTATTGTAGTAAATACATGGATCATCATCCGTACTATCAAATTCTAATGTTTTTAGAAAATTTGCATACTTGTCATTCCAATTTTTCGGAGATTGTTTGAGACCACACAGGCTTTTGTTTAGTTTACAGACACGATTTGTGTCATCATCAAAACCTTCTGGTTGGTACATAAAAATTTCTTCCTTTAAGTCACCATACAAAAAGGCTGTCTTAACATCAAAAGTCATCAATTCCATTTTGTGTGAGGCTACTAAACTAAGAATCAATCGAATTGACGCATGTCGTACAACTGAACTGAAAGTTGCAGAATAATCAATCCCTTCCTCTTGTTCAAAGCCTCTGGCCACTAGTCTCGCTTTTAGACGACCATCTTGTTTTTGACGTGGTATCCAACGACAAGCCAGTGGTGTTGCTTCTTTAGGAAGTTCGACTAAATCCCAGGTTTTCATTTTGGTTAAAGATTCAAATTCTTCAGTCATGGCTGTACGCCAATTTCTGTCTTGAAGGGCTTCTGAAACTGGAATATCTTCACCTTCTCCTATCATAGCTACATTGGCATTGTTTCTTGCAGGAGCATAGTCAGTGACGTAGTCAAAATATTTTACAGGCTTTATACACTCATAATCACGCAATCTTCGAGATGTAGGTTGGTGATTTTCTGACGTACTTGGTGAAACATGTGTGTTTTCAGAGATAAAGTCCTTAAAGTGTTCAGGATTGGAGTTTTCATTTTCTGATTCATCCGCAGCTCCTCCTGAATTTTCATCAGAACTTTCTATAGTGCTAGTTTCAATTTCAGAGTATCCCTTTTTGATTCCAATTTTCTCATCAAAGATAACATTGTCAGAGCTAGCAACATCTCGTTCATCAGCCAAATACATTCTGTAGCATGGTGTGTCTAGATCATAACCTACGAATGTCCCGTTCTTTGACTTCTTTTCTGTTTTTGGCTCGGTTATGTTCGTGGATTAAAACATAGCAGTCACATCCAAAATTTCTTAATTTATTTACACTTAGTCTTCGTCCAAACCAAAGTTCGGCAGGACTTTTGCCCATCACGGAGCTAGTTCCAGTTTGGTTTATAGTAAAAACTGCATAGTTTACAGCTTCAGCCCATAACTTTTGATTTAAATCTCTTGCGTGTAAGACTGATCGAGCTGACTCGACAACTGTTCGCATTTCTCTTTCGATTTGGCCGTTCTGTTGAGGTGTGCATACATTTGACTTCGTATGAAAAACTCCAAGTTCTTCCAAAAGTTTCCGAGTATCCGCATTTTTAATCTCAGTGCCATTATCTGATTTAAGACACTTTATTTTTCTTTCAAATTGATTTTCAACCGTATTCATAATATTTTTAATTTTGAGGCAGCTTCATCTTTTGTTCTGAGAAAATAGATTGTACGATAATGTGAAAAATCATCCTTAAAAAGCAAAAAATACTTGGCTCCTCCCAATGACGGTACATTCATATCACACAGATCAACATGAATCAAGTCTAGAGTAGTTTCTGCAACTTTGGGATTTTTCGGGTGAGAAATACGATGCTGTTTTCCATAGATACAACCGGTACATACATAGTCTTTCCAATCGTCGATATAGTCAGTACCATTCTTATTTAAAATATCTCTGACATACTTTACATTCTGATGAGCCAGTCCTTTCGTGCTAACTTTTAATAGAAGCAACTAGCAAACACTTATCAGACTCTTCTTGACGAAACATCATCTTGTACAAATTTCCTTCTCGGTCGGCAATTGCTACAGTTTCCTTCGCATCGACCGTTTTAAAAACTGTTGGCGTCTGCGATTTGAACATAACCTTTATCTAACATTTGAGTTACAGAGAAAAAGTTAAAGGTTATTTGGCTACATATAAAACATTTTTTAAAACTATCTGATTCCATTCTTTACCATTGTAGGCTTCTAATTCAATATCACCTGTACCAGTACCTTCCAATTTAGTAACATCACCGATCATAACCATTGTGGGGTCTTCATTTTCAACGAACTTTGTTGTCTGGTGTTCTGGCCCCACTCAAACTTGGTCTCTTTCCTAAGCAGGAGGCGCAAAGGTATAGTTTTTTCTGATAAATTGTCTACTTACTCACATATGTATGTTAATAACCCTAGTAGCCTTTGGACGTCTTGCTTATTTTCCGGTAGGGGCATTTTTTTATTGCAGTAATTTTCGAATCGTCAGGACAAATACCCTGTGACGAAATTATGTGCCCCATGTATTTAATTTGAGTGTGACCAAATTTGCACTTTTCAGGGTTAAAACTGACATGTTTTTCAGCCAACCCTAGACTCGTTTTAGTCTGCCATCGTGTTCTTCTTGTGTGGATCCCCACACCAGAAGATCATCAATGTAGGTGTCTACCCCTTCTATTTTAAATATTTCATTAAGCCGAGCCTGAAATACCTAAGGCGCCGATTTGATTCCATAGGGGAGCCTTAAAAATTTGTATCTTCCATGGGGAGTACCAAATGTGCATAATTTTGAACTCACCCTTGTGTAGCATCAAGAGAGCTAAAAAACTTTGCATTGGCTAGTTTGCTTGTTATTTGATCCAACGTTGGTATTTTATAATGTTCTCGCTAGACAGCACGATTTAAATCTCTTGTGTCTAAACAAGTACGTTGTTTGTTATTTGATTTCTTTATAATGCCAAAGGGTTTACTCATTCGGGGCTTCAGAATGGGTAAACCCTTTGGTAATTGTAAAGAAATCAAATAACAAACTACGTATTTGTTTAGACACAAGAGATTTCTATGATATTTTGTCTCTCAAGTTCATCTAAAGCCTCTTTAAGGGGGTTCATAAGCGGTATAACCACTTTCCTAGTAGGGCGTATGACTGGTTTTACATTATTGTCAATTTATATATGGTACGTACTATCTAAGCAACCGATACCGGAAAACAAATGTTTATACTTTCTTATTAAATCTACATACTGTGCAGCGTTTGATTTGAAGAGTGTCAACTTTCATTATTAAATTTAAATTAATGCTGGAATTAAGGTCTAATATAGCCTCAGTGTTAGAATTTACAATATAAAATTTTAACCTATAAGTATTATTATTTTTAACGCAGGAAATTTGAGATGTACCTAAAACTTTCAACTTATCACCAGTGTATGAGTGGAGGACGGTTTCTGATTTGGCTATTTTTTCATCGGTCAGACCCAAAGATTTGAAAATTTTGTAGGGCATAATGTTTGCCATTGTCCCTGTATCAATTTTTAAATCAAGTTCTATATTATTTACTAGAATTTTTGTACGCCACTGATTACTAGTTGAAAGTGTATACTTGTATTTTATTAATCCTACCAATATAAAGAAAATTGTTTTCCGAAGTTTGTAGTGTTATTGCATTTACCAAACTTACATCTTGCTCTGTTACTTCATTTATGTTTTTATTCCTTGCTGCTTCACTCCTTTTCTTCTTAAAGCAAACTGTTGCGAAGTGATTGCGTAAATTACAAAATGAGCAATTTTTCCCAAAGCCGGGCACTTACTTCATTCATTCTTGCCACACTTATTGCAGTTTTTACTACCTGTCTTGAGTTTGAACCAGTGAAGATTACGTCTATTTCATTTTTGTTTGCTTGACTCATAGCCATGCTTCTGGCTTTGGCAGATTCCATAACATGACATAATTCTATGCCTTTCCCCAGGATGAGGCTATCCTCCTGAAGTAGCCTTTCTCGAAGCGTGTCGATTTTTATACCACATGTAATGACCGTGAGTGTCAGACTGTCTTGTAATTCTTTTAACTGACGTCTGCTGGCTCGGTTTTTTACCTCTATTATGAAATCTTCTGTGCTCGGACCTTCTTCTTGACGACACGTAAAAAAATTATAACGTTCATAGGCTACGTTTTCTTTGCCTATAAAATGGCATCCGAATTTATTTAGCAAGGGACTTAGCTTGTCTTTTCCATTGTCCTCGAATTTGATAGTTGTAAATACCTTAAACCCCTCGTCTCTGATGTAGTGAAGTAGCTGTGCACATTGAACTTTTTCATCTTTTTTACCTGTTTCCGTAGTTTCGGTAGTTCTCAAACCGCGCCCGCCATAATTTCCAGTTTTTGGCTACATTGCCACGCAGAGACAATGGAGCAATGCCGCGATTATCATCCATATTCTCAAATTTATCGATGATTTGGACTCAACTTTATCAGATAAACAAAGTATACACCATAATGATTAGCCCTGTGTTGATATTTCAACCGACTGCGCCATGTTATGGTTGCTTTTACATATTTACTTATTACGTTAACGGAGCATGAAATAAAACATGGAGTTCGACACTGACATACTGGCTTTATTTCCTACCTCTCGAAATAACAAATATCTCTAGGGTGGGCAACACACATGTGCACAACTCTGCAATTGTGGTTGCGTACCCTTACACCAGTGGCAATTATTTGGCTGTATATCCGTCTCATGCAAATATTGTCAAAAATCATGGGACGTAAAAGCGGTTCCTCGGTCGCTTATTATTCGGAATGGTCGAGAATAATGCTCAAAATATTTCTCCAAATGTTTTAGAACTTCCTTCGTATTCGGTGAAGTACAAGGATATATTTTTATAAATTTCCTAAAAGCATCAACCACAATAAGGAGGTATTTCTTATTATGGACAGCTTTTTCTAGTGGACCAAAATGGTCGATATGAACAGTTGTAAAGGGTTTGTCTCGCTTAGGAATCGGGTGAAGGTACCCTTCTGATGTCCCACTACTAGGAGAAAATCACACACATTTTAAGCAATTTTCAAGACTTGATTTTAATTTTCATGTTCGAAAACCAATAGGTTCTGGTAACAAGCTCATAAACTTTATCGACTCCGGGATGTCTAACATCGTCATGGTGAGTTCTAAGTATCACATATTGCATACTTCTGGGTACGACAAACAATAATTTATCTCCGTACTGTCTAAAACTAACCCGCCTCTTAGCTCAAAAAACTTCCATTCTCTAACCTCTCTAATTTTACCTATAGCTGTGTCATTATTCTGTTTAATACTCAAATTTCGTTCTAAAGCATATATGGGCAACCTTTGCTTAGCTGAGGGCGTAATTTCAGGACTTAATCAGGTCGCGGGCCGTAGGCAAGAAATAAGTAGGTAGTAGTGAATAAAAAAGCCACAAAAATTCACACATTTTTTTAATGTATTAATTATAATAGCATAATCAAACATAAAAAAGGAACTTAATAAAAAAAGATAAAAAAATCAAATGAAAATTAATGAGAGATTTGAGTTTGAAAGTGAGAAACAAGATGATCAATATTGGGGTCAATATCACTTAGGTACTGTCGGGTAATAAGGCCGGCTTAATGCAAAATATATCTTTTTAATAAACAAACAATTTTTTAGGTACAACATAGAATAAATAGAAAACATGTCAAACAAGTTGATAAAACTTTACAAACGAAAAAATAAAACATTACTTCTTACAAGAAAAATAATAAGTTGGTTTTCCGGCCTTATTGCCATACCCGGCAGGTTATAAGGCCATTAGTTAATATTGGTAGGTGGATAATTATGCCCGACAAATATATAAACTTAAGGCGTACATTGTAAGCAGAAAAAAGCTTCTTTGTCTTTCCTTGTAAGCCCGACGCATTGTTCATGCACACAAGCGCCACATGATGCACACGCTCATGTCAGCTACAAAGTCTTTGCTGCAAACTGAACACTTCCAACTTTCTGTAGCGGCAGCCCTACTGGTACTCGGCATTTCAGCTGACTCAAATTGTCTTTTGTTTAGATCCATACTCAGCAAACACGTTCCTTTTAACTTTCTGTGCCCGATAGTTAAAAGCTTTTTTACGTGGTTTAATTTTCTTAGGCCACATATCAGGTGTAACCAACACTTCAGAAAAAGAGTTGTGTGTTTCGTTATCTTTCATTCTGGCTAATGGAATCTCGTCCTCAGAATCCCACCTCTCTTCCCGCAATGGGATATTTTCTTCCCCGTTTTCTTGTGTATGGTCGTCATTCCGATGGCGGTTAGTTGGAAGGCTTGGTGCAAAAGCGTATTCTGGAATTGCATGTCTATTGAAGGGGTAAATGCCGGTTGCTCTGAAAGCATTACAGATGTTATTGACTGCCCCAAACTGGAGTCAAAACGTCCGAAAATCGTTCTTTATTGAGTTTTCTCTCAGGATGTTGTTCCCAGTAGTCGAGAAGTTCTTGATCCCAATGAGACTCAAAGGAGCGAGAAACTGATTTGTCCATTGGCTGGAGCTCGTGGGTAGTGTTGCTGCGTAAACACATAAGCTCAATTCCTAAAGACTGTCTTATCAGCAACGGTTACATCCAGATGACTAGACGCACCGTCAAAAATTAAAATTGTTGGAGGACAAGACATAAATTTGGCAAAGTGGTCTAACCATTTTAAAAATATATCAGCGGTCATACTGCCTTTCGGTGTCATGTGAACAGCTGATCCTGCAGGTAGACCATCAGAATAGACAGGCTTTGAGCGTTGGCCTTTCAATAATATCATGGGTGACACCACATGACCAAGCGCATTAGCACACGCGATCACAGTCACATTCTCCGCGTGTTCTGTTCCGACTAGATGAACTCTTTTAGACCCTTTTCCTGCTAATACAAGCAGTTTTGGTCGGTGGAGATATTCCACCTTTCTTTTGTTGGTGAAGAGTACCATCTCTGTTTTATCTGGGTTTACAGATATGCCATGTTCCCTGCACCAATTTCCTATCGATTTCAGAGCAGTCTGCATAAGATTGCAGGGCACGCCCTCAAATCTGCCGTCTATGAGGATAGTAATGTCGTCCACATATGCAATTGTGTAGAAACCGGACCCGTTGAGCACACAGACAAGATCATCTACCACAAGATTCCACAAGAGTGGTGACAGAACGCCTCCTTGGAGACAGCCTCGATCCACGAGCCTCCTGGTCCTTATGTCCCCCACATTGATCTCTATTGCCCTGTGCGCCAACATCAGGTGTAGCCAAGCCATTAGAGTCGGCTCAACCCCACGCCGCGCGAGGGCACTAACAATGCTGTTGAGCGACGCTTTGTCAAACGCTCCCTCTATATCTAGGAATACACCCAGGGTGAACATTTTGTTGCCCAAAGACCCCTCGATCCACCGCACCACAGAGTGGAGAGCAGACTCGGTGGATCTACCCGGGGTGTACGCGTGTTGATTTGGATGAAGTGGGTTTCGACGCAACGCTACTTCTCTTATATGTCGGTCGCACAGCCGTTTCAGTGTTTTCAAAAGAAAGCTCGTCAGGCTTATGGGACGGAAGGATTTGGCTAGCGCATAATCTTTGCGTCCCGGCTTTGGTATAAAAACTACTTTTATTTCCCTCCATTCTTCAGGTACATACCTCCAGCGATGCACTCCCTGAAGAGCGTCACCAACGGGTCTAGCAGGGCGTCCATACCCTACTGCAGCAGGGCTGGGAACACCCCATCCAGTCCAGGCGACTTGTCTGGTTGGAAACTTTTAATTGCCCAGATAATCCGGAATTCTTCGACCACCCTCTCCGCCACCATCCAGTCCTCCCATGTAGGAGGCGAGGGGTGTGGATCACGCCAAGCAAGTGCGTCTACCACCACTGTCCGGAAAATGGGTGGTCATAAGTATCTTGGCCGTTTCTTGAAAGTGCGACGCAAAAGTAAAAACTTGATTCTTAAATATATTACGTAATATTGCACTCGTTTCTTTTTTTTTTGTTTTCTTTGGAACCTCTAAATCCACCTCCTTCCGTGTGTTTGAGACCGCTGGCCGTGGTTTGCTGTTTTTTCTAGATGTAAAGCGCTGCAGTACTTCCTGGCTGCAGGATTTAGGCAAAATTGTGGGAGGCACTGAAGGTTACATAGCCATAGATCAAAAGAATTTACACAAGAATCTTTATGAAATTCCATCCATGTTTTATCTTCTTGCTCTAAATAAATATCATTTTCAGCTTCCAGTTTATGTAAAGTATAATTTAAGAAAACTGGACAATAAAATTGTTCATATGATCTTCCAATTGAAAACTGTCTAACATTAGGTAATATAATCATCCCTATTAATGCTGGTGATGCTCCATTTTTTTAAATTCTTCATTAATTGAAATTTCCCTATTTTATATACTTGGATTTATAGTATATAAAGTACCCCTTAAATTGACATGATTTTGAATTAATTTTTTTAGCGTATCTCCAGATAATAAATCTATGTTAATTTCCCCCAACAATGCTGCATTTAATGCTCTTAAAAAGGAATTTAATGTCAAGTACATCCAATTTGATAAATCATGAATAACTACTCTATTAATAAATTGATCACATTTGATAGTATTAACTATTTTTTGATTATCCTCTTGAGCAGAGATAAGAGCATCATGAGACCAATCAGAATTCTTACTTAACTGATTGATAGCATCTGCATGACTGTTTAGAGATTTCTCAATTATTTCCATATTACCTTCCAAGTCATTAATCATTGTTTTCATACTTTCAATATCCACTCTGTTCCATATGAACCCTCCTATGATAGTTGCTACTATTGATACTCCAGCAGCTAACAATAAAGGTGCTCCCCTTTTACTTCTAGCAAGATGTGTTTTATTTTGATCATTGTAAGTAGGAACTGATATAAAATGGTTTTCATCATTTACCTGAATTTTCTTATCTCTTCTATTATTTTTTGATCTTCTTCTTTTATTAATTTTATCATTATATAATTTTGCATCTACCATTGTTAATTTTCTAGAAAGATTCTTAGGATTTTTAATCATGAAAGCTCTATTATTTTCAACCTTATGTTCAAATATATCTGAATTGATTTTTTTCTTATCTATTATTTCAGTAATATCAGAGTAAGTAGGCTTAATATTTATTTGATCTGGAATAACATTATATATATAATATTCTGCTGCATTTTTTATATATGTGTCAATGATATTTTTAATTGGACAATCATCTTCAGGATGATTAAACATATCTTCAATTGTTGAGTATTCAAGATGATCATTATAATCTTGAATTTTCTTTACTGGAGTATTTAAAATATATGTATGTATAAATATCCATCGTAATTATGGATCATTTTTCCACTTATAGCATAATATCCTAACTGTGAATGTTGAACATATTCTTCAACATTATAAATATATATCACATAATAACATGTACCAAAGTGGCATCCTCGAATATACGAGTATATAGGGTGTCACCGATGTTACGGTGCTTTTGGGATCCGTATTGAAATTTTGCACAACTTAATACAGCAGAATGGGCTCCATCCAGTGTTACCCGATCTATTTCCTGTTGGTCTCGAGAGGCAGCATTATTCCGTTATAAAAACTAATCGCCAAAGCAAAGCTTTGCACCTTTAGAGCAAGTATTCGATGTAGTGAACCTAATCTACTAACAACGAAGTAGTGCTGTTTTGGCTAGACGAAATTCCACGCAATAATTAAAATTCAGACTGTTATATATGTATATATCAATATTTGATTTCAATTTATCATTCTTCCTTCTCGTGGCCCCCTAAAATGATAATTACTTTTTTCATTATCATCGTGTCATCCAATATTTTTGTTTTTATTTACGTTGCTTACCCATAATAGTTCAAAGCTGAAATTTTTAGTAAAATTTTTTTCTATACAAATGTTAGTTTTATTGCAAAATATGATGTCTTCTCTAAATATATAATTAATAGTGTAATTTTTGTTCGGTTACATATTTATGCACAAATTAATGTTTATGCTCAAAACGTTGCAATTTTGTTCTGCCAAATTTTATTACACATTACATTTTGTCCAAAACATTATAATTCTCATCATGGTATATTGTATCATAGTGAAACGAATTTCTAATAAACATTCTTTTGGAATATTAATAAAAATGGGTTTTAAAAACGAACTTTTGGCTTTAAAAGTAAACACAAAGAGCACATTAAGAACTATAAACTTTTATTTGTTTCTGTATTTGTTACAAACATAAACTTTTATGGTAGGATAGGGTTTATTGGAAAACAATTTAGGATATTTCTCTTTAATTTCATCACTTCATCTTTTTTTGGGGGGATCTTTTTCTTAATATGATTTGAAAAATATTTTTCCGTGACTTTTTTCTGTTCTTCTGTCCACGGTATTAAAGTACGCTTTCTATTCTTACAATTAGTCGTTTTAGTTTTAATAACACCGGATTCCGTTTCTTCTGTATTCGGGAATTGGTTGATAATGGGAGCCGACGTGCTCTTGAAACATATGTACCGAATTTTACTCATATGGTTGTTAACGATTAAAGACGAGCGATTTTCTCGTTGACACTCAGTATATGTATATTTGGAGTGGCTCTATATATTGACTACTCCTACCTTGTGATCTAGAACGTGGGAATTCCCTCTACCTTTACACGGTTGATCGGTGATGTTCGGAAGATGTCTCCGAATCAGTGGTCGTAATCAATAATACTAGTTTCTAAATTTACACACACAGTACAATAACATTAAAGGGGAAGATAAAAAGGTAAATAGTAAAAGTATTAAAATGTAATATAAGTGAAACAGGGGATATTTAAAATGTGCAATACAAACAAAGTTAAAATCGTAAAATTTGACGGTTAGCTTCTTTCTCAACAACTGACGATAAATAAACTGGATACTTTAAAAATATTGACTATTGAATCTTAAGAATGGAAAACTATGAATGGTTTAATTACAAAATACAAAGGCTGGAATGTGGTTATAGGAATCTGGGATATCACACTGTATATTTGGGTGGCGCTAGGCAGCTGATTGAAAGAATGCAAAAGATTACTTGCGCGACTCCTAGCGGCCAGTTCTCTTCAGGTTCTTCTATCTCTTTCTCTCGTCCGAGCGATGAACAAGGGCCATTATAGCTGAATTTCCAAATATGTGATGATTCCAGTAACAGCAAAATTTCGGTATTGGTGGAATTCAAAAGTTACAGATGATCAATGAGAATAATGTAGATAATGACGGAATACGGAAAGCGTGCTATTAACGTTCGAAATACAAAATGTCCAATCCAGAATAAAACGTTCAACAATAAACGTTTATCCAAAAACTTCCAACAAAAATAAAACGTCCCACAATAAAACGTCCGAAAAACGTAATGTCCAAACAAAAACGGCCTACAAAGAAATACTGTTGTAATATTACTTCAATCGGGGAATGATTTGAACTGGTGAAATGGTAGCTAAAATGGCGAACGTACCTGGTCTGAGCCGTTGAATGAATTCAGTCATGTAAGCCGCAATAATGCGTACGAATGCTAATTCGTGATTCCTACAATATCTTCGTGTTGTCCCTCACAATGGGATATTAATTTCTACACAATATCTCAACTTAAGTCACAGAAAATTTGATATTAATAGGTAACTGATATTCAGCGGACTGGACCAAGCCGGTGACGATACGAGAATGCTTTTGTAGCCAGGAGGCCGGAAGCGGGCCTGACGTCACCTAAGGGCGAGTCCTAATTTCTCACATTCTCATTGGCGCGGAGAACGGTCGCGTGATATGATCGACAATTTTAAGGGGTTCCAGATTATCGGACAGAAGATGATTTCCGCTTGTGAATGGTGGGAGAGCGCGCTCCATTCAAATTGGACCGTAACAATTGTATGTGAAAATGGAAATGAAAGGGCTATGAAAAACCAAAGAATTGTCTTTGCTTTTCTGTAGGTGCGTGTATGTCTCAATGCGACAGGTATCGCAAAAAGAGAAGTAATCGCTCGTCGTTTTTTCAAAAGCTCTCCGATCATCTTCTTTTACCCAATAGATAATAATCATTATGCCCTCTGTTATGGAGATTTCTAAGACTTATTTGTACGTTAGA
>JARFOC010001108.1:7308-25732 GCA_031763485.1 Osmoderma eremita | reverse complement strand
ATTGAGATCTGCCTTTTATATAAGATTGCATTAGATCGTAAGCTATGCCGCGAAATCCTAGATTCCATAGTTTTTTTTAACAATATGTGATGACTGACAGTGTCGAATGCCTTAGCTAGATCTATAAAAACGCACAAAGTAGGCATCTTGGTGTCGATCGCCTCATATATATTCTTTACTAAATCGCATATAGCATTTTGGGTTGAAACCCCTTCCCTGAAACCAAATTGATTTCGCGACACTATATCGAATTTATATAAAAAAAGAACATATAGAAGAACATATAGAAGAACATATAGAACATATAGAAGAAAGTACATATACTAATGGCGATTTGGCTTAATCGCGCAAAATATATATGTACAAGTCTCTTCCGGTTATATCGAAAGTAACAAACAACTTTCTTATTTTAAATGGAACAACCTGTATACATTTATATTTTCGACTTGTCCTTAAAGTTCTGGTTTAAATTTATGCAAGGATTTAGTAGGGATTGAAGGTTTCACTCTTGCGAGCCATGTCTCGTACTACGATAAATTTTAAAACAGAAAATACTTATCTGACTATTTTATCATTGCATTTCTAGTAATCAGTAGCTCATCTTCGAGAGAAGAACTTGAAGTTATATTAAGTATGCTGTCTTGCCCATTTGTAAAAGTACAGGGGATAAGAACACCAATGCAATGACCGAGGAAATTTCATGTTTATGTCAGCTATATATTTATAAAATAATTGAACTATATCAAAAATATCCTTACCGTTTCAATGAGCGAATGATGTTAAGTAGGTACGTATTTCGGAAACTAAATTACCATCGTCAGTAAAAACTAAAAAGGAAAAAGTGTTAGACGTACTATTTTTGGCTGAGGTAAAACTTTGGAAGATATGGTCTTCATCAATCATCAAATCATATTGGTGATCTAGATAGGCAAAATAAATATGCGATAATATAATTATGTTGCAAAGATTATTTTTATTCATATTCAATTAATGTTTTCCTTAATAGAAAATCGGTTAATTTACAACGTTTATCGATAGCTAAAATCAGGGTGTTTGTCGTAGATGCGAGATACCCGCAGGATATAAGAGACGATACATCCTGACACGTTGTTATACGGGGCGCATCCTCTCATCGCATCAATCATCTTCCTGTTTGCATACCGATATCCGTGTAATATTATTTATACGTGTCGGGGCATATTAGGGGAACACGATGACTGACGGCATCAACGCATCAACGCCCTACATTTACCTTTAAAGGAATCGAATTATGCCTTCGCACTCAGCTTTTTTTTCCGCAGAAATCTCATGCCATTTTAAATGATAACATGATAAAGATGATTAAATTTGGAAGAAACGTGTGAGATAATGATAACATTTTGATTTTCCATGTATTTTGAATTTAATGAATGCAATAATTTTCACAGCTTCTTGGGTCCTGGGTTTTGCTCACCTTCCCTTTCAATTTGTTTTAATGCAAAAATAAACTCGCAGTGGTCAAAGATTAATCTGCATTTACAGTGGAAGCGTAGAAAGAAGAAGTTGAGCGCGAGGAAGCCTGAACTTGTGAAAGAAGTCGAAAATTTTCAAAAGTTTAAAAATAACAAATGAAAATATGTCGAAGCTATGTTTTAATAGATACATTTTATCTACAATCACAATTTTACAACAGCATTTGATTGTGTACATATAAATGTAATTAAGGCACTTATTATATGGAAAAACCATTGAAGTTCAAGCAGTTATTTACTGGACTTTCTTTGTATTCCTAACCTGTTAAGTTAAGGTGATGCTCGGAACCCTGCAGAAATGTATTACATTACGGGTGTAACATTTATAAACCAGCAGAATTAAAACTTATAGAGGGAAATAAGAATATAAAATGGATGTGCGATGCATGCATAAATAGTGGCACTAAACAAGAGGTGCAATTTGTTACTGTATACAAAGAAATTAGAATCAAAAATGCATGAACTCACAGAAATCGTAAAAACATACTCACATAAACTTGATGATCATCTAACAAAAACAAATTCACAGTTTAATTTATTGGTAGAAAGGCACACAGAGCTTGTACACCCACACACAAACACTCAGAATATAGTTAAACAAACAATTAACACACACATATACAAGCCTATCACACATTCCAGGTAAACCGTACAAGGTCATGCAAAAAGAGCAAATACTCAAGAATACAGATAAAAAGATAAATGCCCAAAAAAGCGAAATAAAGAAAACCAAATCGGAAATAAAAGAAACGAACAAAGACTCAGAAGTATTAACGACTACAACTAGGACGTAACATTTTAAACACAAAATAATTAGGGATAAAAAAGAGAATACATCTTTGAATGCGGTAATGTCAAGGAAATGGATATTTATCTCAAACTTAATCGATTACACTGCGGAGCAAAATCTAAAGGATTATTTATAATAAAATATAATACCTACTTTAGATTGCCAGATGTTGGAATTGCGTAATAAAGATATAAGGGGCATTTAAAATCGCCGTCAAATTAGAGGATTATGATAGAATATTAACACCTGAGTTATGGCCAATAAATGTCATAGTAACTCTACAAAAATTTTCGAAAAATAACCTCGCCAGTGAGAGTGGCATTGAATTTGAAAAAAAGTACTAACAACAGTAGCACATTCCTACTAGCTAATCTCAATATTTAGTGCATCAATACTCACAAATTAGAATCCCTTAGTATGATCTTAGGAAATAAGAACATTGATTGCATTTGTATCACGGAACATTAGTTCACAGAAGCTCAAATTGTAAACGTGAAATTAGCTAACTACAATGTTGGCACTAATATTTGTCGAAACATATATAAACATGGTGGTACACTTATATTATTAAAGGAAAAGTATGACTATACAGAATGTAAAGATCTAGTCATTCTATCTGTTGAAAAAAACATAGAAATATCAGCAATCAAATTAATAAAGCATAACACGATAGTGATAAGTGTTTATAGATCACCACAAGGTGATATAAATATATTTCCTGAAAAAATACAAATTATGTTAGACATTCTAAACAACAGAAAGAGACGAAAAATTATTCTTTTGGCAGAAGACTTTAATATAGATTTTTTACGACACAATGGAAAAGGCAACCTTGCTAGATTTGTTGGTGTCTTTCATTTTGCATCCAATGTTTAATGAAACATCAAGAGTGACATGTAATAGCAAAACGTGTATCGATAATATATGCACAAATATGACTGTAGATGTTATCAATGTGGAAACAATAGAAATGCACATCTCAGATCATCCAACACAAGTTATGGCCGTGGAAGAATTCTTAAAAGCACCTGAAACAGAATATAGCGTAGTTAGAGTCAGAGACTTTAATGACCACAATGCCAATTCAGCAGCCGAATCGCTGCCGTGCCGTGGGATAATCTTCTCAGAGGTACCGCACAAGAGGCTTATCACACTATAACATAAGATGTCATGCTTCATGAAAATCTTTGATGAATTTATTCCTGAAACAAAAAAAATAGTTAAAAAAGGGGTTAAACACGATTCTAAATCGTACTTACACAATGATCCAATAATACAAAATAAACAAAATATGCTGAATGCACTGTGTACTTTGGCGATATCATGAGGAGGCAGATAATACAGAGAATATAAGAAGAATTATCTACACTACATAAGCACTGTGAAACAAACAAAAAATGCAAAGTTTATACGAAATTCAAGTAATAAACAGAAAGCCATATAGATAGGATATGGTCCATCATTAATGATGTAACAAAAATAAACAAGAATAAAGAACAGCAAACGTTTCTATCTGCAGAGGACCTGAATAGATATTTTGTACACATAGGAAAACAGCACAACAATACCGTGAAAGATGCAAAAGATGTGAAGAATAATTTGCGAAACCTACCGATCGACACTAGCAAATTGTTTTATTTGAAAGAAACAAATGGAAATGAACTTATTGCTACTATTAAAAATATCAGGAGGAAACAGACAAGAGATATCTATGGAATAAGCTAGGAATTTTTACACAAACTTGCAAATGTGATAACAACTCCGCTTTTACAGTTGGTAAACAAATGTTTTCAAGAAGGCAGTTTCCCGGTCCAATTAAAAGTCGCAAAAGTTGTCTCGGTCTTCAAAAGTGGTAACATCAACGAATGCACTAATTACCGCCCAATAGCTATATTACCATCGATATCAAAATTATTCGAATGACTCATAGCTGAGAGGCTAATAGCGTACTTTGAAAAAAATAATTGCTTCACGGACAAACAACATGGATATCGACAAAAGAGATCGACAGTTACGGGAATTTACGAAGTGATAGAGACCATTGTGGAGGCCTACGATAAGCAAGAACAAGTAGTGTTGACGTGTTGTGACTTGAGCAAAGCCTTTGATATGGGACAGCATGACATCCTGCTGGATAAGTTATACTTTTATGGTATAAGAGGGTTACAACACAACTTTCTAGCTTCATATCTCACTGACAGATATCAAATGGTTGAACTCAGAACCGACAGATCAAACACACCACCCATAGCAAGAGGAGTACCGCAAGGAGCAATTTTAGGTCCTTTGTTAATTATAATATTTATAAACGATTTATATATCTCCAAGAAAAACTTCCCTTTATGCCGACGATACTTCTTCATAACCTCTCTGTATAACTGTCACACCATATGATATGATTTGTAATGTGTGGCAACCATGACATGAAAAGATGAAATGTCAAAAGTCGGTTGTTGATTGCGAGAACTATACGCAGATCACAGCACCCACACTGACCTACTACTGAATCATTAACCTAAATCATAAGGTATAGTGATTTTATATGCTTGGCGATAGTTTGAATTTCCCGCTCTACATTTTTTCGTTAGGTTGGTTATCTATTAATATTAGATAAGTTTTTTACCAGTATATTTCTAAAAATAATTCAATCGGTAATATCGCTACAATTCTCTAAAACCCTTACGTATAAGAATTGGCCCTGCGATTTTTCTACAAAAATCCATTATGCAATTACCGTGTCTGAATGTTTTCTGAGTAAGGTGTCATCCCGTTATGTATAAGAAAATGACATAAGTCAATAAAATTTAGCTATTTATTACACCGCCGTATGTACCTTAACATTGCACTTTCTTGCCGTTTTCTACAATGACGTCTAATCGCGCAATTGAAGTTTTTAATTTGAAACAAACTTATTTGAACGATCCTTTCGAAAATAAAGTAAATCTGACAGCCGAAGCTTTCGCGTCTGAAAAGGGGGAACCGTCCTTTCTACCCATTATACAGCATGTTGAGAAGATATTTGCCTACGATGAAACTTTAAACAAAGAGTACTTATCTCCTATTGGTTTGGAAAGCTTTTCTAATGCAGCCGTTAATATGCTACTAGGAAAGCAATCGCTACCAATTTTGCAAAACCGCGTTTTCGGCATTCAAACTGTAGGGGGCACAGGCAGCCTACGTTTAGCGGCCGAAGTTCTAATCAAACACCTAGGATGTAAGATATTCTACGTGTCATGTCCAACGTGGATGACTTACACGGTTGTGTTTAAAAACGTCGGATTTAAGGAAATTCGATATTATAGATATTGGAAAAAGGGAACCAAAAATTTACACTTCGACGGAATGCTAGAAGATTTAAATAATGCACCCGAAAATAGTGTTATTATCCTGCACTGTTGTGCACACAATCCTACGGGATGTGACCCGACGCAAGAAGAGTGGAAAGAGATAGCCAATGTCATACGAAAAAGGAAAATGTTTCCCGTTATTGATTGTAATTACCATGGAATGGCTTCTGGAGACATAGATAAAGATGCCTGGGTCGTCAGATATCTTGCTTCCGCCGGTTTTGAATTTTTTTGTTGTCAATCTTTCTCCAAAAATTTTGGTCTGTACAACGAACGTATTGGTAACCTTGTATGCGTAGCGCAAAACGTTGAAGTCATTAGGAATATAAAGTCTCAATTATTGATGATTGTCAGGGGAATGTACGCTAGTCCACCGTCGCACGGTGCTAGGATTGTGGCATTTATTTTGAATAATCCCCTACTATACTGTAAATGGGAAAAGTACCTAAAACAGATCGTTACGAAGTCAATTGGATTGAGAAGGCGTTTAAGGGAAACTTTAGAGAAACTAGGAACTCCCGGGAATTGGGAACATATAACCACCCAAATTGGAATGTTTTCTTTTATTGGTTTGACGGAAGAACAGTGTTTACGTATGGTCAACAAACATCACATATACATGCTGTCTTCAGGCAGTATTAGTATCTTTGGATTAACACACAAAAATATAGATTACGTTGCGAAAGCTATTCACGAATCTATTACGAACGTACCAGCAACAAAGAGATGATTAATAGGTGGAAATTGGATGTATAAAATTCGGATCTATGATAATGAACAATCAATATACTAAAAAATGAGTCACGTATGGTCACCAAATCATTCACAATTTGATAATAACCTCGTAATAAGTAAGGAAATATGTAGCCAAAATATCGTCAAAATAGATTGATGAATTATTTATATTTTATTTTTCCTTTAATTCCTTTAATCCTTTAATTACAATGCGGCCAGTATGGTTGAGATTAATATAAAATTATCATTCTGACAGAAAACCAGAATTACCTATCATTAAGAAAAGGTTGGGTATCGGTTTTCAATTAACTACGAATTTTCAATGAAGATTTAGCACCAATGATGATATTCAACTTCACATTTTTCAGAATGTTCAAGACATTTTCGATTAACTGATGCATCAGTCTTTCTTCCAAGATGTGCAAAAAATTCCAAATACTAAATCCATATTTTTTTTGGAATTTTGTCCTTTCGCGTAATCATTTTTAATACCCGTTACCTTTTAATTCATTTAAGTTATTATATAAGAGCACTTCAATGCTATAGAATATAGTAAGAGCTATATTAAAAAAAACAAATGTAATCTCTAAAATTAGTAAGAACTAAATCAAAAAATACCCTTACCACCTTAAGGAATATCTCTGCCTCCGAATGCTGTACAGAGCTTATGAGAATTCGATACACGGTATCTGCTTCTCACGGAACCAATCAATGATATTCGTTTTTTCTCCATGCTGTTGTTGGAACTTAATTTTCTGCAGTGATGGGAAGCATTATCAACAACTATCACTGACTTCTGCGGTACATTTGGAAGCAATTTCTTAATAAACCAATCCTCGTTTGTCTGAATGCATCTCATAATGAACATAAGCAGTGTTTTTCTTGCAGAGAAATGTATATTCAGCACCGGGAACAAATCCGTTATCATCACCGGCATGAACTAATGCAAAACTAGGTCCAAGCTCGGTTGGGGATTTCAAACCAGTACTTAATCCTTGGATAAAAGCTTGTCGACTATTTTGAATTGTAGTGTCTGTCCAAGTTTTACTTACTGCATGCCCTGTATTCACCAATTATTCATCAGTATATACTATAGTTCGACCTGAAATAATTAAATTAACGGAAATGTAAAATAGCAAGAACTAAATTGTGCCTTCTCTAAATTTCTTGATCTCTCGTAAGTATTTGTGCCTCCACCGATAATGTCGTCTCGTTTGATGAGTATACTTTTGCGTCCTACTTTTTTAAATTCGAAACACTTATCGTGTAACAATCTATGTAAAGTTGCTCGACTGAAGTTAGATAGATCATCATCAGCATTGACAGCAGCAAGAATTGTATTTAATGTAGGTGGTGTATTATGAATTTTTAAAAAAAAACTATGCACTTTAAGTCGAATAGGTGCTTGTGTGTTCTCATCATATGTTTGTAATCGGTCATTTAGTTGTATGTCTTTCCTTTTCTTGGGGTTTTTTGAACTTGATAATGAACCAGTTTGTTGCCCCTGTTTTATATTATATATTGTACGCTCTGAGCAACCCAAGGCTTTACTTGCTTCTTGAACGGCAGCACTCACATTCATAGTTTTATTAAAATAATTTAAAACATTTGCAATCATTCTCTTTCAGGCTAAATTTTTATCCCTTACGCCGTTTTCTCCCTACAGGCTCCATTAATGCAGTGAAAACTGCAATTAAATGTATAGGTTATCAAATTTCTAAAAATCAAGAAAAATTTCCATATTACCCTGTGCATGCTCGAAAGAGATGGAAGCATTCTGAAAACAACAATTTGTACAACTATACATAAACACATTAACGTAGAATTGAACTAAAAATATAAATAAACTACGACGATAACGATTGACAGACAATCGACGCTAATAGACAGATAGATAGGTACTTTGCCGACGCTAACATACGTAAATAAGTTGCAACATAGCAATCGGAAGTGAAGATAGCTCTAATGACACAAACTAAGGATAGTAAGAGTTAAAAGTTGTTATTATATCCCATACTGCATACGGAGGTTGAAACGACCTATAGTTATACGCCAAAATAATATACCAGTACCATCTATGGCATATATTTTTTCATTTTTTGAATAGATTTCCAGTGATCGTTAACTAACGTTTACTGATTTTTATTTACATTTTCGCGGACAATAACTCGAGAAGGGTCGATCGTAGCGCACAATAAAAATTCGATACCGACAACAATGGATCTTAATATCCTACGATAAATATACCTGAATACCTCCTTTGTGTTTCCCCTGTCTTAAGCTCGATTTTGTATCAATGGGGTGACGACAAATAAACGAGGGTGTGCAAGCTGTCGTATATCATAGGACGTCCATTAGATGACAAGAGTTTCGAAAAAAGTAGTGGTAGTATGATGTATATTATGCAAAATTACGAATGCGTGGTTAAAATATGCGAATATATCATTACATGTATAGTTAGCCTCACCATGTATAAAACATTACAGCGTAAAGAATAGCTCCTTTGATAAATAAAATTATGGGTTAACGTTCAAGCAACATTTCCTGCGTGTATTACTTCAATTTAGTCATTAGTTCGCAATAGATGTTGCCACCAATAGCACTGGTTACCAAGATTTTTGTCCCAGACACAAAAATGCCTAATTCCCATACACTTTTGCGTGCTGAAATCAATTGTGTTTTCAAAATTTCTCCATCACCCTTAGTTTTTATTTTCCAGGATATTCGCTTATCCACCAAAATATGCATGCATAGATATGTAGTATAAGAGAACATGTCTTGACGTTATTCCAGCTGTCGGCTAGAGCTCGGAACTGATCAAGCAGCAATGCTATAGTTTATGTTTAAACATTAACGTATTAAGACCTGCAGTTCCCATTCCTAGATAGCATCTCTTGTTACTTCCGTTGTCTGCTAGAGCTCGGTGAATGAACATATACGCTGACGTTGTTAACGTTTTAAAGAGTATTGCGTGTGGTGCGTTCAAGCTATTGTAGTGAAACCGCAAACATTTGATCACCTGTAAAAATGCCAAGGAAATGTGTAAACCACTCCAACTCTTTTTGTGAATTTGCGGCGAATGAACATTTAAATATCAAAAACGGTCTTTCACAGCTCACCTTAAAAGTGCTATGAGCAGTATTTCAAGTGTAAAGTAGGTGATGAAGACAAAAACCGGGCTCCCCATATTTGCTGTGTTACGTGTGTTAGACTTTTTACAGCGTGGGCAAAGGTAAATGCCTTCTGCTATTCCTATGATTTAGATCATATTACCGATTGCTATTTTTGTCTAACAAATATAAGTGGTATGACTTCTAAATCCAAATATACTGCAAACTATCCTAATATTCCATCTGCACTGAGACCAGTACCTCACAGTCCGGAGTTACCTGTCCTTAAACCTCCACAAAACATGACACTAAGCGACGATGAAAGTGTTGATGATACCAAGGCAAAAAGAGCCCTGCTATGTTGGCAGACTTGCTGGACGCTGAAAAGAGATGTTTCTGATGCAAAGTACAGCCGAAAGTCATATATCAGCACATCTTCCAAGTAAATATATCACTTTGTACGTCATTTTTTCATGATTTATACACATATTATAATATATACTTTCACAAAATTTGATTGCCTGGTCACTCCGAAGCCCTGCCTGATAGAAAAATTCTGAAAACAGATATGAAATAATTGTAAGTACTACCAAGTTCACCCACTTTACCTCGTGGGACAAAATAAATCTGGAATTTTGTTGACCAGTGTAATTTAATTGGCGTACCTGTCAGCTCACTTGTAATCTATCTTCTGTTTTTTTTATAGAATTCAGAGGGGTGAATCCATCTTACAATTACTAATACAAGCAATCTTGTCAATTGATATAATAATAATAATGGACATGAACATGCTTATCATCGAAGTTACAAATATTTGTATTAAAAAAATGACCTCGCTAAACACCTCCAATTCTGACCAGTCTAGGAGTGATATATCTATCTTTATAAATACTAATATAATCAGCTGTACGAAAGTTAGGCTTTCCTCCTCAGTATTTAAAGGAAAGTTATGATAATTATTATAAACAATATGGAATAAAATATTGGAAACTCGACGAAACATTAGTAAAAAATTATCGTGTTCATCAACTTTACACTCAAAATTCGTCAGAAGCAGATCCAAAAGAGTTCCACTAGGATTAGGAATTATATTAAATTGCCACAAACTCGTGATATCACATAACCTCTTGAATGCCACTACGTTACAACAGACTCGGTACCAAATGCGAGCAAATTAAAGTATCCAACAATTAATTACTTATCCGAACTGATATATCTCCCTATAAAGAAATATGACAGAAAATCTAATTTATCAACAATCAGCGTTCTTGGAAAGTAAACAACAAATACATGAATACACGACCAATGCCTCAGGCAGCAAAATCACTATCGTACCTCAGATCGAAAGAGTTATAGGTGGAAAATATTTCGCACTAGAAACATCAGCATTGAACCAAGTTTTAGCGAAGGCAACGATATCAAATTCACAGTCCTAACATCGCACACGATCTCATCCAGGTTACCCCTGATACTCCGAATATTCTGGTAATAGACGTTCATCCCTATACTGTTGGGCACCATCTTTAATTTTTTTGTGTAGCAATGACTAAACGATTTGTATTTTTTGCCATTTTCCATGTGAGTCTTTAAGGATTTGCGACGATTGGTAAATAAATAAATTATGGTATGTGAGCTCGTCTCACTTCAAGAAAATTTCTATATGCATTCGATGATCTTAACGACTTTTATTTTTCAAGATTTCTCTGACCAAGAGCGGATTCGAAAAGACAATGTGTGCAAAATGTTACTGAGCTGACTTTCGCAAGTATCCGGTTTGACAGCTTTAATCAGCTTATTGATGTCATTAATAGCAGTGTGCGCAATATTTTCTAAATGTCCATAAATTATAGTGTTACACAATATCTTCGAATGATTCGGGTGCTGCGGATTGTACTGACTCAAGCTTTGTGTATCGATGATAATTAACATTAGCTTTAGTTCAACAAAATGATAGGCCATTTTATTACAAGAGCTGCAAAATAACTTAGTTCCCTTAGCCCGCTGTCGGGAAATTAGTTTAACATATGAGTGCATACTACATGCAAATGGTTCTTACACCCATCACACTAGATTGCTATATTTCAAGTTGGCTACATTTTTAGTCACGTGTCTCGTAGTCTCGGAAATTATTGATATCTCTTATATCGCGACGACCTAATATTTTATTCTTTTAAGTTTCCGAAGCTTTCTCTGATTATTTTTCTCCAAATCCGCAATTCATTTCTGATTCTTTCTACGTATGCCCCCGCACTGTGATTATTTCGCAAGGGCGGACCTCTGATAGCAGTATAATAAGCAACTCGCAGCAGAATCTTTATTTACACATCGTGTCCGCCATATTGAACAACGAAGCCGGCTACTGTATTGTCATTGGATTTGGAGTGCATTGTAAACACATCTAGTTTAGTATATTTGCTAGCTGTCAGATAGTTACTGCTTGCTCACGGAGGTCCGCCTGTAGAGATACATACATACCACGCTGCCTGATTCTATTTGCTCACATCATTTAAATTTCGTGTACGTATTATTTATCGCTAACTGGAATAACATTGCGCCGTATATATGAAGCTAACACGGACACAGGTAGCGTGTGGTGCGCATTCCAATTTTGTGTTGATAATATACAGTGATGAACTTTAATTATGAAAATTACATTTGTTATGTAAGTAAGAAATATATGGAATCTCGAATATCGAATAATTATATAAAATTTTACTTCTACATAAATGTGCTAAAAAAACATTATTCAATACAATAGTTTAGTTCTATTCAGTACAACATTGTTTGTGTATACACGCATGCCCACATCGGAACGGGAAACTGCTTTGTGATGGTAACCGCGTATACGAGTCTCATTGACAACGAGAGATATTCAGTCGCAGTGTATCATAAACTGAGCAAAGGTGCGTACTCATGTTCGCTCAATCACGTAATACTGCGTAATTTTTCTGTACTCTCAGATTACGATAAAAATCACAGTTTCTTACATTCATTTTGTAGCTGCTATAAGATGCAGGAGGACGAAAAAGTAATTCTAAGTAGGAAAATAAACAACGATTCTTATTAAATTAAATAAAGGGGAAAATAAACTCTACGATTATCCAAAATAAATTGAAATTCTATATTAAAAATAAAAATTAAAAATACCCTTGCCACCTCGACGTGTGAAGAACTCCTGGATACGTATTTCGGCAACTAAGTTGTCATCCTCAGCAGAATCTACGAAGGAAGGTAATATAAAATACAAATAATAGGATACGGTGACTTACAATAGTAAAAATAAAAAATACCCTTACCACCTCGATGAGTGAAGAACTCCTGGATACGTTTTTCGGCAACTAAGTCGCCATCCTCAGCAGAATATACGAACGAAGATAATGTTAGACGTCACACTCTGGGAGATTTGCACCACACAGAACACCACTTGAATAACACTGAAGTGTGCAAATCTCCCAGAGTGCGACGTCTAACATTATCTTCCTTCGTAGATTCTGCTGGGGATGGCAACTTACGAAATACGTAGCCAGGAGTTCTTCACTCATCGAGGTGGTAAGGGTATTTTTTATTTTTTATTTTTACTAAGGAAGATAATGTTAAACGTCGCACTCTGGGAGATTTGCACCACACAGAGCACCACTTGAATAACACGTGTTGAGTGGTGTTGTAAAAGTTAATATCCCTCGAATATACCATCTAGTAGTCGACTAGTGTTTCTATAAATAAATTTAGTAAATTGTTATTAGCAATATTTTTTTGCTGAGTTCTAACTGCCTAATGGTTAAAATTTGCTCGAATTGCCTGTTGCTGAAGGATTTTCTTTTAAAATAATTACTTTATCGGCTATTTCGATATATTTATTGAGACGCCCATGGTTTCTTTCCTAATTTGTCAACTGAATTAAATATTTTGGCGATGAAACTATATGCTATGGAGTTTAGAGGGTTTCCATTAGATTGGGTATTGTCGTCGTGGTTAAATTGGGAAATGAACAGTCGCCTGAATTTGACATTGATGTGGGTGTTCCGCAAGGCTCAGTTTTAGGTCCATTGCTATTCCTATTACACATCAATGATCTGCCGGAAAGAATAACTTGCGGGCTCCCTATTTTATTTGCTGACGATATTTCTGTAACTGTGAAGGCCACAACATTAGATGACATTAATTACGAAATTGAAAGAACAGTTGAAGAAGTGACGGGTTGGTGTAGTAAGGATAGACTGATTTTAAATGAACAAAAAACTAAAAATTATTAATTTTCATATACGGAAGCCTACCATAAATATAAACAAAAACTTCACCGACAATGCATCTGTACTACGTGTAATATTAGATAAAAATCTATGTTGGGAAGATCAACTAGATAGTGTATGTAAAAAACTAGACAAATCCTATTATGCAATGTTACAATTAAAAAATGTCCTAAAACAGCAAGACCTAGTAAATGTTCATTATTCATTGGTGTACTTTGTGCTTTCCTACAATATCATTATCTGGGGTGTGGCCACAAACTGGGAAAGAGTCTTTATTCTACAGAAACGTTTTATACGATTAATTTTTAATCTACCTCATAGAGGAAGTTGTAGAGAAACATTTAAAAAGAAAAGCATTGTAACCTTTCCCGCCATTATTATTTATAAGGCATTGACATACATTAAGTAACACATGCATGATTTTGAATCGTGTAGGGCAATGCATTCGTACAAGACCAGACAATTAAATTTTATGACAATTCCACAATACAGATTAACATTAATAAAAAAATCTACGGCATTAATGAGCCTAAAACTATATTATAGTCTTCCGGGCGAGGTACGGTCAATTGGTTGCTCTAAAATTTTCAAACAGTGCGTAAAACAGATGTTATTGGAGCAGGAATTCTAAACCATTAACGAATATGTAAATTAATAGATTTTGTGCTTATTTTTGTGATGCATTATGTGTTGTAAATGACGTTGTTATATACTTATTTTTATATATTTATGTATTTTATCACGATTCAAACCAATGTTAGATTGCCATACTGATTAAATAAATATTATTATTATTATTACAGTTAGTAGAAATATGAGTCCAGCCAGCGACAATTAATGGGTATAAAAATGTTACTAAATCAAAAAATACTTTACTGTTTTTATATCTTGTAAAATTAACATACACACTACACAACAAAAGGGTTTGGACGAATTCCATACACTATATCGCGCGTCCACCAGACGAAGAACGACGCGCCAGTGGAATTAACCGAGCTGAAGTTGCGACCGTAGTGTCCTGGGGACGACGAAGAAGGCCGTATGCTCTTAGTATAGTTTGGAAACCGACGACATAGCAATTACGTCGCGGTAAAGTGCATAATAATAGATTGTCGTGGCAATGATGACAGGGATATTTGAGATGGTATCCGGATTAAATAAGAATAAACAAATTGAAAAGTCAGAGAAGTCAAGAAAGTAAAGTCTATGCGTGAAATTAAGAAAAAGCATATTAAGAAAGGAGGTGCAAAAGAAGGGATGATTGGAAAAGTGTAGTGAGGAAGATTTGGAAGGAGTAGAACGAGTGACGAGGGTGCGGGAAGACAGAACAGGGCGGTACACGTCATACACCCATACAGAGGGTATTAGATAAGGTTTTTCGATATTAGATTACAATTTCTTGATTAAGTCATTAGAATAAAATTAGCAAAAGTCAGTTAGTTGTCATTCAGAAGTTGCGCGGCTACTGTCAACTTGACATAAATAAAAAGAATTCAAAATTATCATTATTCAAATTCATTACTAATTTAATTACCAATTTTGTAACATTGCAGTATATATTAATGGCAAAGACTTATTTAAAACAAAAACTTGCTTAACAGATATTAAAATATACTTATATGGGTTAGAGTTTTACTTGAGATAAAAGAAAAGAAATGCCGTACATTCCCCACTTTTCTTACCATATTTGTATAACTACAACAAGCAAATTCTTACAATACCTATACAGATCGAACTACAATTTGTGAACATCCTGCCTGTCCCTAGAGATTATGATCAGAAAAACGTTCTAATCCTAAGTATTAACACACCTACAAATTAGGGATTGATGTACCGTAAATTTACAACTGGCCACTTGAGACCATTCAGAAAATATGTCTTACGTCAACTGGTTTTTAGTAGAAGACCGAGTATTGTTACTAACTCAGGCAACCACATTACAGTCTGTTACGTGTGATCAGATAACAAACAATGAAAAGATCTTCGTTGCACGTATAGTTACAATCTTAAACTGTTGCTGACAGGTGAAGCTTTCGGTACATTACCTTCCAATGTAGTTATGGTTTTAGATTGATGTTCAATTATTAGAACTTAACAGTATACTATTCTAATTTATACTATTTAAACAATTTAATAATGTATTTATAGGACTAGAACTCCTCTTCATTTTCAAAAATAAGTAATATTTAGAATCTGTTGTGTCATATTTATTACGCCCTATTTACGTTAATCAAACATACAAGAAATAAATAGTATCTGTAACCATTTTTCTTTTTTTCATTATACACACATCAAAATAATCTAGGAGACAAGCAAGAAGATGCATTTCTGCTCCACACAGATAAATAATTGTTTGTTGTATGTGAAGGTATAAGTCGACCATCATTACTTATTTACTTTTAGAGACAGTTAAGAATACTTAATGAAAAATGTCTGTTTATTTATGAATAATTCTCGAAATTAATAAACATTTACAAAACGTAAGTAAAAAAAGCAATAACAATCAACAACATGTGACAATGAGTGCAATGTCAGTTCCCAGTGGGACCTTCGCGAGTGTTGACTATCTCTCTGCACCTATTTGGCATACTCATAATCAAGTGGTCTAACTCTTGTTGATCGATGGCATTCCACTGTTCTACAAGACACTGATACAATTGTTGTATTGCTTCAAAGACTAGATTTTAACGCAGTATGCTTCTCTGCAGCAAATCCCATACGTGTTCTATGGGATTTAAATCAGGTGATTGTGCTGGCCATGGCAAAACATTAATTTCGTGGTTTTGAAGAAATGCACGAATGATACTTGCAGTATGCGGACGCGCATTGTTGTGGATGATTTGAAAATTTTCACCAATCCTTGCAGCGTATGGTGGTGCAACGTTTTGAAGGATAACGTCCCGATAGTCAATGGCGTTTAAATACCGATCCAAGAGAACGAAGTCAGTTTTTCCACCAAGAGATATTCCACCTCGTAACATTACACTACCTCCTTGGAAGGTGTGAACTGCTTGCGATATCGCTAATCGTTCTGCATTTCCGGGACGTCTCCGCACTCTCGTTCTTCTTGTATCTGGCCGCAAACCAAATCGGGATTCGCTCAAAAACAAAACAGATGCCCAGTTTTGTTGATCCCAATTTAAATGTTGCGGCGCCCATTCTAATCTTCTTCCGCGATTTCCTCTCGAAAAAGCAGAAACTCTAATAGCACAACGGGCATTAAGACCATCTGCATGGAGTCTATTCCTCACTGTTTGATCGTTTCTTAACACATTATGAGCGTCGTAAAGTCGAATCACTAATTCTGTCGCCGTATTGTTGGGGTTTCTTAATCCACAAAGTCTCAAGTATCTTGCTCTTGCGCGTCCTGTATGACGTTCACGCACATCATTGGTTTGCCGATATCTCAACCACAAACGATTGATGACACTTTTTGACGTGTTGAGAGCTTCTGCTACGGCCCTTCAAGTTAGCATTCCAATAGCTTTTAATTGCGTATCCCGATCTAAATAATGTCTCTCCATCCTCAATTAATGCTAAAGAAACTGGAAAAGAAAATTGATCGCAAAATAAACAAATCAACAAATCTCACATTTTTTTTTTAATTTCCACAGATTTTTCAGTCAATAAGACCTTATTGTTACTTAAACTATCGAAACATCAGCAGCAAACTTTAATGACGTTTAAAATGACATTACAAATCTTTGGCTATATATGGCGCGTAAATGACTAGCAAATAAAGCTTTGTCCCCTAGATTATTTTCATGTGTAGGTATATTTTATAAAAGTTATTTTCAGCCCTAATTGAAATATACTCTCATCAAGCATATGAAACATTAGCCTAGACGTACATCAAATATAATTGAAAGTCTGTAGTATGGTTAAATTTACATTATTCAATTTTATTAAACACGCCACTTTGTACTACCAACCATACGGTTAAAGAAGGCGTGACATCACCTAGAAGCATTAAAATACACGGGATATACCATATTATTAACAAAAACTTAACCCAAAATTAATGGTGTCTGTTAGACAGAGTAAGAAAGATTTTCTCTAACTTCCATTTGCTTTTCTGTTACGCTCCAAGGATATGGTATCGATTTTATACACCATCGTCGGAGTACGTGTCTTAAATAAATATTTATTTTGTAAATGCCCTTGTGTCCATATCGTAAATAGGAGTGAATAAAAGTGGGGTGGCCTTAAATAAACACATCAGACTGTAGGCATTTAAATATATAAACGCATCTGTCTAAAAAGACGACATTGATGCGTGATACATTTTTTGTCCCCAGTTCCTCTATTTTCTTCTTGTATACCTAAACATTCCACTAAAATGGAAAGGTTTTCCCTTATTCTTAGAAGAAAAGACTGCCATACCTGCAAACTTTATAGAACGATACGTAAATATACAAACGTCCAGAAGAAAAATTTGCTTTTAAACCACTGAAAACATTAACTTTTTACGCTGCCAAAAATCTGACGTAATCGGAATATATTTGCACTCCCGTAAATATCAATGGAACTTCTATACCAGTAAAGCCTGACGACCAATATTTAGTCCTTCATATAGATCGACAACTAAACGTGGGTATTGGGTATTTTGGGTATTTGGGAAAATGACGTCATCCGCCGGGTTGTAAATAACTCCTTCCACCTCGGCCGCTTGGTCCTATTG
>JARFOC010001107.1:0-10947 GCA_031763485.1 Osmoderma eremita | reverse complement strand
GGATCGAACTTACTAAATCGCGAAAAAGGAATTTTAGAACATTCCAGCTTAATGAATATTTTTACCGAGAAAGAAAACGAACATTTTTTTTAATTTATATTTTTCTTAAACGCGCAGAAACAGATGTTGCACCCCTACGGTCATAAATACTACCTGCTATTCTGGTTAGGCAGATTTTTCGGATATATTACTATAAGTGTGCTCATAAAAATAGAGATAGATGTACATATTTCCTCTTTTAATCGTGCATGTTAGACGTAACTATCGTTATTCGGGAATTGGTTGACAATGAGAGCCGACGTGCTCTTGAAACATATGTCCAGAATTCTATTAAATCAGTTTGTGAGGTGTGGATTTCCCGATAGTGCGTATTAGTTGGAAACTATTCTGGAAGTGTTGAAAGGTGTGAAACGTTGCAAAATGTAGGCCATCGTGTACTTTGCCATTCCATAAGATCCCGTATGAGGAGGAACAGAAAGTGTATAGAGGAAAATGGCAATATATTCGAATACATGCAAATAACTTTATTTTCACAATAGTTATGGAGTTTAGAAAACTGTATCAGTATATTAAAATAATACCCCTTGTAGCTTTTTTGTTATTGGTTTTAAGAGAATAGTGTATAGGACTTCCAAATCATATATTATATTGGCTTTCATAATATTGAAGAACGTACAGCTGTTCAGCTTAAAAAAACTAGCAAATTTGAAATTATTATAAAAACGCTTCATTCACTTGTTTTTTCTTAATTGTATCGTAATCAGCACTAACAACACTGAATCTTCGCCAATTTAACCGAATTTGTAGCATTAATAATAACAAAGAGCACCGATTTTTTCAACACCCTATATACGTATGCTTTATCATACCCATACAATATAATTAATAATAATAGTGGTACTTTAATTTGACCTTCCAATTTTGTTTTATAAATTATAATTCACTTAAGAAATCCATTAAAATCTATAACTAAGTTGCTTATCATTTTAAGTAAGCATCCACTCGTTTATTTTGATGCTCTTATGCAATAATATTTGAGGTCAACTCATTCAGCGATCGTTACGTTGTACAGATATTTGCAAACAATATTACGTTTGTAAATGAACGACAGTCTTCGTTGCTAGTGATAAAGGATTATGTAAATATTTATCCACTTTCGTATTCACACTTTTGCATGTGGCATGTATGTACAATTACATGGAATATAAATGGAATATAAATAGAATAAAATTTAATAACGGTTCCACAAGTATCCAATTAAAGGCATTCTTTATCATGAAGCGTTTGTTTTATATTAAAAAAAAGTGATATAAGCATGCCTGTGTTTTAACTTCTTCATTAGTTATTTAATTTGTAGTTGTGTGTATGTATAGAATTTTATATATTCTAGAGGAGTCTGTCAAATATTTGTGATTGAGGTAAGAAAATTGTAGCTTTGTTTTAAAATGTTAATGAATGGGTTTAATGAGATTTACATAAAGTACTGCACCAAATGGAATAAGGTGCAAACGGTGACATATTTACGTTTGATATTAGGTAGCGTCAAACTGTTTATTATAACATTACAACCCAATGTTTGACATAAGTTTCGCTTGTTTTTTGCAACTGTTTTGCAGGATGCCGACATCTAATGAAATCGAATTATTAAAAATTTGTTAGTTTCAGTGATCGCAGAAAAACTCATTTGGAGCTTCTTATGTGTTTAATGATACTCATCAAAAGAGACCTCCATTTAATAGAACAACAGTAAGTAGAACAATTTAACGATTTGCGGAGAATAGCGTAAAAAGTCGTCCAACTTATGGAAGATCAAAGACAGCAACTGATGATAGTATTACACTAGACATTTTTCTTGGTAGATCACAAACATCAACCAAACAACTTGCTGCTGATCATAGTATTTCCTAAACATCAGGAAGAATAATACTAACGCAATCCAAACTGCACCGTTACAAGTCACATTTAGTGCAGGAACTACCAGAAGACCTTTTTGCCCGTAGGGTGGAATTCGCGAAAATTATGACTAACAACATTGAAATTAATAACAATTAATAACATTGTTCTTTCGGATAAAGCTACGTTTCTGTTAAAACAGTTACATAAATAGGGATAATTGCAGATAGTGGGATACTAATAGTCCGAGTGTAAACCTCGAGGTTCGTATACAGCATCCAGAAATGGTTAGTGTATGTTGTGCTATACTAAATGGAAACATAATTGGCTCATTCTTTTTGCGTGGAATTCTAACACCAACTATCTACTTGGAATTACCATAAAATCAAATTGTATCAAATTGAATAAAAGAAATTAAACCTAATGCAACGAATCTACAGCTTGTGCAACCAGACATCTGGTTTCAACAAGACGTCCGGTTTTAAGAAGACGTCCACTTCACTTTAGTCAACAAGTTTATGATTATTCGAATAACACGTTTCCTGCGAAATGGATTGGACGAAGAGGTCAGATTGACTGGTCTCCACCCCAGACATGACACCAATGAACTTTTCTTCTGGGAAAAAAGTTTGGTATTTGATAATAGGGCAACGACATTAGATAATTTGCGAGCTCGGATTAGAAATGTGATAGCAAATATTCCTGTCCGACAACTTTATCATCATTAGGAGCATTTGTGACATGACTTTGTTTCTGCCAGGTCAACGAACGAACATATTCAACGAGTTTGTTTATTTTTATTGTTTAATGATATTTTTGGGTTTTTTTTATTATTTTTAATAGACTACCTTGTACATCACAAGGTTGTCTTTTTTATTTTTGTGCTAAATACCCTTCAAATCATGCAAAATTAAACCCTTATTTCCAAAAAACAAGATGGCGCCATTCTTCAAACACCAGTTGCATATACAAATGAAACTTATGTTGCCAAAAAGTAGGTTGTAATAAACAGTTTCACACTGTCAAATATCGAACCTAAATGTGTTACCGTGTGCACGTTACTCTACATACAATATTTTATACAGATCCTGTATGAGCTACCCATTTCAACTGCTTAATTAACATGCATTATCTTGTCAAAAGCATGACTTTTTAAGTACCACTCTTTTACTTATGTTTGCAGAAAATAATCGTTGACAATGAAAGAAAGGAGAGGTACAGTATAATTTTCTTGTGTTATTTAAATTTTTTACATTTTGACGACACCCTCTTTGGGAAGTATAATTTAATATATGCTTAAAATAAATTTATCATCTGCAAAATGGAAAAACAATAAGATATGTTTTTATGTGTCTGCTCTAATAGCTTGCAAGTAACCCTGAAACCATTTCCACCAACTTAATCTTCGATTTGAGCTGTTGTTTTAAATGAAAAGAGCCTGATTGTAATTTCTAATTTATTTTCACAGCCAATAAATACATGCTTGTGGTGAATACTTTGGCGTTGAAGAAAGGCAATACGCAAGCGAGCACGAATATTCAACAGAGGTTATAAATAAGGAATCTTCAGGATTGTATTTTAGTCTTTCAATAATTATTTGAAATTTCTCAAAAAGTAGTTATACAGAATTATTGTTATTTTACTGTTTAAGAATATATCACCAGTTTACACATGGAGGATTGATGTACATAATGTTGCTAGTGTTATTCAAGTGTTCTGTGTGGTCTTTATATCCCAGAGTGCTACGTCTAACATTATTTTCCTTTCGTAGATTCTGCTGAGGATGGCAACTTAGTTGCCGAAATACGCATCTGGAGTTTTACTCATCAAGGTGGTAAGGGTATTTTTGTTTTTATATTTTACTATTTTAAGCCACGGTATCCTATTATTTTATAACTATGTTTTGTAATGCGTATGTTACTGTTGACTTAATAAAAGAGTCATAGGGTTCTATGGCAAACTTTTGGGTTTTAATGTTACTACGTAATACACATTAAAGGATATTGCAAGAAGATACAGGATTTTCCAAACAAAAATTTGGTTTGCTTCACCCATTATCTCATCTTTTGGAGTCGTCGGATATTCTTGTGGCATGCAAAATGGGATTAATTTTTTGTTTTAGTAAATAAAAAGGATAAACAAATGAAATTTAACTACTTGGTAGGACTTGTTTTTTAAAACCTTTAGTTATGTTTATGCTTAAAAGACCAGTTGAAGGAGCACACTAAAACTACTAAAGCATTTCTTTTTTTATAATCTGCATAAACCTGGAAAGCTTTGTCCCCTTGGGTATCCTAGCGTTTGCGTGTATGATTTGCATTGCATACATACATATACGGTGCTCTTGATTGTTTAGTTCTATAAGAAGAGCTATAGCTTTATAGTTTCCAGTAGTTTGGAGGATAAATTAACAATTATAACATTTATGAAGAGTATATAGACGCATTGAAATGTAAGGCAACCTGCAGAATGTTGAAAGTGAACATTGATGGGTATTTTACATTATTCCCAATTCTATTATGATCATACATAGTAGCATAACAAACGCTAATTTGCAATATTATCTGTCACTCACTTGTAGATCGGTTAGCAATTGATTATGCAAGTTCAAGAAATCCCTAGCCGTAGGTAGATCCCTCCCCATATCCCGATGGCTTTGCAGAAACGCCTCCGCAATATCGACTAGCCACGAACAGATAGTCGACTGCTTTTCCAAGAAGCTGTTCAACACCTCGTTGATTCTGCGATTCTCTTCCTTGTGAGCAACGCACAGTCCGTCCAAATGGATCTTCCTGTTTTCTAGTTCCTCGACCATGCGTTTCACGCCTTCCGTTCCCGTCGTACCTCGACCTACCGATTCTAAGATCGCGTGACCCTCCGCTAGCGGTTCTTCGGCTATGGTCTCTATTGTTTTAGCGCACTGCGCGTGCAATTGGGCCAGATGCGTTGAAGTTTTCGGTAAATCGCTTGTCGTTAGTTGTATCTCTAATTGATCTAATTTTGTTAATGCCTGAAACAAGATATGTTCATTAGTCATGCTTAAAATACGGTAATTATAGTATGCATATGTGTATACATAAATAAGTGTTCCTAAAAATGTGTACAAAGCGGTTCTGTCATCAGCCTTTAAAATGCCTTATATATGATTTTGATGTTAACTAGTTTGCCTTGCAGATACTTGAAGGTAGTCGATGTTAATACTTAATTTTTTTTTTTAGGAAGGGGGCGTGTGTTATACAATGAAACAAGATGTAATGGAAATACCCGAAAAGAAATGGTACTAGATTAAATTGAGTAGACAGTTTTTCTGCGTCAAAAATATAGTTACATGTACATACATATAGTATATACGTTTGTTTGTAATATTTATATGTATTATTACTAACAGTTGCGGCCATTAGAATAGGACACAAACTGTATTTTCCATAACAGTTTTAACTGTTTCAATATTTTTAGGTTATTAGGTGGTATATCTGATTAACTATTACAAGAAAATTAATTTAAAATTATTTGAAATTGTTACACAATATTTCGTTAACGAAATGTAGTGACACTTAAGAAAGAGGCATTTTTTGAAAGGGACTTAATTAGAACTTAATACTTAGTAGGATAACCTTTGGCCGCTACATCTTTGATGTATTTTGCACTTCACTGAATGGTTCATTTAGATTTATTATATTTCGTTTAAGAAACATTTCACATAACTCCATAAATGCTTAATTGGATTGAGATCGAGGCTGGGTGATGGCAAGTCGATAACATTGACAAAACTTTTACGAAACCATTACTTTAGCAACATGCCAACTGTATTTGGGTTCCATCCAATTTCCCCGTAATCGGTAAATATTCTAGGAAGCAATATGTCTGCCGGGATAGCGCAGTGGTAAGAGCGCTGGGCATCTGCAGGAGATGTTGACGGTTCGAATCTCCGTTGCGGCAATCCATTTTTATAAAGATCGGTTGCGGCAAGGATGGTAGGTAATGTCGAGGATAAATCAACAGTGCTGCCCTCTTACGGCGAGGAGAGGCAGTAACAAGCCATACATCTTACAACCTTGCGACAAAAATCGTAATAGCAAGGGTAACAGAGAGAATTTCAACAAAAATATTTTTAACTTTACAAAATGACCGTCAGCGGCCGTAGCTCTTTATGTGAATTAAAAATGCGGTTTATTCCGCTGAAGTTCTAGATAAATGTAGGTTAAAATTATTATCAGTAAAATGCTCGGACGATTTTGCTTCAACATTATGCAATTAATGATATATCGTTCCATTTCAAATTTTAAAGAAAAAACAAATATCTGCATAAATTAGAAATAGCGGCCTCTGTTATTCTTATGGGCAACTATACAATGCTCTACTGTATATGGTTCAATTCCCTGTAAAATTCTCTTTCTAATGAGCCCGGAAACATTAAAATCCCTTAAGGTAAACCGAAGCTATGACTGGTTTTCTATGCAGACATACCACCTACCATTCTACCCCTCGTAAGGGAGTTGCGTTAAAAAGTGTTAAATGAAAATTGTGTAAAATCGTCTGAGTATTTTACCGATAATAATTTTAACCTGCATTTATCTTGAACTTTACGGGTAAATACCGAATTTTTAGTTCACATAAAGAGCTACGCCCCCTGGCAGTCATTCTGCAAAGTTAAAAATATTTTATTGAAATCCTCTTTGTCACCTTTGTTATCAAGATTTTTGTCGCAAGGTTGTAAGATGAACGGTTGTCGAGATATGGCTGGTGGCCGACCTTAACCAGACACACGGTATACATATATTAGAATTTCAAATAAATTTTCGGGTTATATTAAAGTAGGATTTAATTAAATAGAAAAACCTGGTATCAGATATATTTTTAAGAGATACTATTTGTTTCAGAAAAGCTGTTATGGGTGTAATAAAATTTCAAAGGATTATATCCATGCATAGATAGTTTTACATTGACAGAAGTCATCATGTCACCGTTCTTTATATTGTTACAAATAGCATGTATTAAAATTATACTGAAGTTATCCTTACATTCAATACACAAGCAACAAGAAATAGCTCTATCACCTTGTGGGTTCCTTTCAGAACATATTGTGTCCGTTAGCTGTAGTTTACGAATGTTATCTCTTCAAGATTGAAGCCTATCATCTCCAAAATTTTCATAACGAGAGTATCCGTATTTACAAATGTGATAAATTAAATAAATATTGTGAGACCTGTGGGGCAGTATAGGAAACACACTGTATTCGATAGCTCCTCGTCTCGCAATAAATTTATTATTATTAATCTTTATTGGTTATTATTAATTTGAGGCATGTGTTTCGGGAATACCTGGATTCCCATTGTCAACCGCATGAATAAATCAATTTATTCTGAGGTAAAAAATGCTCCGATGCAGATATCTTTAGTTAGTTTCTTAATTTAAACCACAACTGAAGTTGAAATTGTAGATTTTTAATCATTATATTTGAACCACTAGGTACACTAACATCTAAGGTTTCCTTAATTTGACCATATAGTCTTAATTATGAATTGAAAAATTTCATATTGCAAAACATTTATCCAGATAGCCATGTAACTTTCAAAGTTACTGACTGTCACGGTCGAAGACATTATATATAAATATATTATGAAAACATTTTTTTCTGGTTGTTAATTAAATGTTTCTAATTAATTTTAATATGAGCTGAAAAGCAATTTGAAATTTTAATATATGTATATTTTCTTTGTACCACATTATAATAAATGGTATATTGTGGTTTCAAAAATTGAAGTAGGTATCCTTTTATGTAATTATAATTGTTTACTTCATCGCTATATAATATTACTATTGTGTTGTATATAGCTTATACAATTTTTATACTTTTAATGATTAATAATAAGAATAATAATAATCTTTATTTCACCTACGCTATAGAATCGTACAAAATAACGTCAAAACAGAGAAAAAAAGAAAAGAAGTAATTGAGAAAGTATACAGTACAATTTATTCTTAGATCTAATTTACTTAACCTGATTTTACATTTGTCAATTTCTTGTTCAATTTTCAAATCTTTAAATTGATGAAATTCTAGTTTCTAATCTAGAACTTGTCGTTTTACACTTGTCAATAAATATCGAGTTCTTCTTTAAGATCACAACCTAGTTCTTAAAATAGGACTTGTCGCTTTACATTTGTCTAATAAATAACTAGCCCTTTGTTTTCTCTTTGATAGGGAAACCATGTTAAGGAAACTCATCTAAGGCCATATGATTCCATCTTAGACAGTAGTATTTCATGATTTACGCTATCAAAAGCCTTAGATAGATCTATAAATGACGCTAACGTGAGATGGCCAGCATCAATATCAAGAGAAACCTGATTAATAAATTTAAACAAGGCTGTATTATAGAACGAGTATACAAAAATCCGTGCTGGCAAACTGAGAACAAATGATGCTTATTAAAAAAGTTAATTAATTAAATTTTAGAAAATGTTGGAAATATACAAATAGGACCATAGTTGTCCAGATTATTAATATTTCCTTTTATGTGCACAGGAGTAACGCAGGCAAGTTTTAGTGCGGTGGGAACTTTCCCTAATTGAATGAAATGAGCAAATATTATAGCGGTGTTAGAATATGTTTTGCAATATGTTTGACTAAGAAATATAGTTATGTCCAGAAGTGTGGGAATTTCTAAGCCGATTTGTAGCTGATAACACATCATTTTCAACAACTGGTGAGACAAAAAAACAATTATTGCAATTATTCATAACGATGGACGATTTATATCTAGATATTCTGTCAAAAGGCTGGAACCGGTACGTTACCAGTCTGAATAACTTTGTCATTAAAGGCATTACAAAATTCGTAAGAATCATCAAAGTAGTTCGGCGTTTTTTTGTTTTAGATTTATAATTACTAATAGATCGTATAACGTCTCATACAGCTTTAGTTTTGTTACCAACTGTCATTATGTAATAGTCATTGTTTTCTTTCTTTTTTAAGGTAATTAGGTTTTTGTAAATTTTTTGTAGTTTAAGAAGTCATGTTGAAAGCGGGATCCTAGCACTGAGGGCCTTTAAGTACAGTAGATTATTTACTTCAGTAGTTGATTTACTTCAGGTGTAATCCATTCATTGTGAACATTAGAACCTAAATACCGGACAAATGGAAAACATATATCCATGTAATATTTAAAAAATTCCAAAAAGCTATTGAAAGCCGAGTCAGGACATTTGGACTCATATACCAATAACCAAGACTCCGTCTCCAAATAGTTATCGAACTTATTAAGAGATGCAATACAAAACTTTCTTTTAAAATAATACGAATTTTGTTCAGCATCAGAGCTGATTTGCAGTGTTATCAACTGCGAAGAGTGATCCGATAGACAAAAATCAATATTATTAGTGCTAAACATCTGATCTGGTAAATTGGCTACAAAGTTGCCTATACATGAAGAGGCAGCAGGGGCTACGCGTGTAGGGACGTCAATAGTTATATTTAGATTATAAGAAGAAATTAATTCCATAAATTGACGACGGGCAGAGGCATCCGCCCTAAATTTAATATTAAAATCATCTCCAATTATAACAAACGTAAGGCCATGAAAATCGGAACGTATCGAAGTAAACATGTTTTCGTATTATTAACTAATTGCATAGAATTTATTATGTAAAGAGCTTATAATTATTCGGTTCATAATCGCGCTAACCACAGTTATTAATACCGCCACAATTATCATGGTATAGCTTACAAGTGCGTATATCTCATTCAGATACTTGAAGGAACCGAGATACTGCAAATTAAGTCGTTAACATACGTTCGTTATCATTATTACAACATCGATTTTACACATTCAGATATGCAACTAAAAATTGCAATAATACTCACTGCTTGCGCTAATCTGAAGAATGCAATAACCCTCTCAAGAAGTGCGTCTCGTTGTTGAAGATCTGTAAGGTAATCCGATGTGGTCGATAATACTTCGTAGGCTTGTTTCGTTGCATCCTCGCTGGCGAAACAACCGGACGCGTGCAGCTTCTCTGTGGCTTTGGTAATTTTCAGCGCTTTCTCTTGCAATTGCTTGGCTTCCGGTAGTAATTTCTTGTGCTCGAATTGCAGTAATTCCGCGCTGGACGAAGAATCACCTATAATAAGAGGAAACACCGATTTTAGTGCATGTTTGAAATGAAAATACAAGAGAAATACCTACCAAGTTGATCGGTATTGACTAGTAATTCTCTTCTCTCGCATACTGTCTCTTCTAATTCCCTCATGTCTGCGGCTAGGACGGTTAATGCGAGGCACTGTTCTAGCTGTTCCTTCCTTCTTATGAAGGTAGTTTCTAAAACCGTTCTGCGCACGTGAAGTTCGTCCATCCAACCTTGCACTTGAGCTATTGCTGTAAAAATAGACCCGTCTATTAGATTAAAATGTCATGCGCCGATTTAAAACAGTTTAAGGAGTGACCAATATTTCCATACGTTATCATCAATGTTGACTTTGTCGAACTAACTAACCATAACCAATTTCGTGTTGTCTATTCAGGTATGCCGACAAATTGATATAAGTGCATGTGCAACCAATTCTTGTTAGTAAACAGAAGATAAATTACAATTAATATAATTAACTGCACTGTATTAGATGTTCTTGTGTCATGTATAAATCGCATTGTATAAAGCCAGTTTAAATCTTCAACTTTTTGCAAGAAGATTATTTAAATCAAGTTTTCAATTTCAAAATGGGAAATTTATTGCTTTAATATAATATATCAGGGCTGTCCAACTGCAAGTGCCCCAAGGGACGCTTAAAAAAAGAATACGGTTTGGAGGGCCGCATTATAAAATACTTCGTATGCAACGTTATCATTGAGTTTTAATAGGTATGGTATACAAAGGAAAAACACCTTTGTGTTATTATTTTAATTATTTGATTTTTAATTTATTGATTTATTCCAAAAACATCAAATTACAAAAAAATCAGTGGGAAATTTGAGGATGCTGGTTTTCACTAACTAATGCATCAATATTAACTTTAATACTTGTTGTTGATAAACGAAGCAACTGAGTAAGTGACTT
>JARFOC010001106.1:0-40439 GCA_031763485.1 Osmoderma eremita | reverse complement strand
TGTTGCAAGCGAAAAAACACATGAGTATAAGACCCGATATAAAATAGATTATTATCTACCTGCACATAGGTTAGCAAGAGTTGAAAAAGGCACAACATACAATTGTATAAAAATTTTTAATAGACTGCCAATCGTACTGAAGACAGGCTTCTTGCGTTCAAACGATCTATTTTCAGATATATCTGTGATCTGGAACCATACTCTGTAACAGAATAATAAATAATTAAAACCTACATGCTAAATTGAGTAATATACATTTGTGACGTCTATTTTATTATTTTGGATGCATGCATACATATATTTTGTTATACACTCGATTAATGAAATGAAGATTACTATTATTATTATTATTAATAAATGAAAAGCAGTTAGTTAATAATTTAATTGAATAAATCAGCAATTTGTTATTATTTAAATAAAAACTGTTTGTGACTAAGAATAGTAAATATTGCAAGGACTATGGGGCAGTATAACAAATACACTGTATTTGATCAACCGCCCCCCTACCCCCGCACAATAGATTAATTAATTCTCGACAGGTGTTTCGGGAATACGTAGATTCCGATCGTCAACCGCATGACCGAATGATTGCATGGCGGAATCACCGAATTACCATTCGGTCATACGGTTGACGATAGGAAACGGATTCCTGGAACGTGTGTCCCGTATTAATTAATCTATTGTGCGGGAGTAGTGATCCCTATTAAGATGAAAAAGCTAATCTAATTGGTGTGATAGTAATAAAATAATTGCTTGTTATAATATGGAAACTTCTTGGTGTGGGCAGTAATTATACAGGATGTTAAAAAATGTGTCATAACCTTTGAGGAAGGATAGCGTGCCCCAAAGTAAGCAGAAAAATCTTACTGAAGATGAGTCCGGAAATGGACGGTTACGAATACACAAAACATTTTGCGTTTGCATTGTTTTATTGTGTATAAACAATATAATTTATTTCGAAGAATAAATCTAGTGGGGACTATAGCCAGCGCAATCAAAACACAGCTTTATCGTTCCGCTCGAGCTTTCGGTTTTATTTTAAACCTTTTTCAAGAGTAATAAACTGAAAAGACATTTGATTGATGGTGGAACAATAGATACTGAACATTATTACTTACATGTTGTGTAATAAAATTGTTTCTGACATCGTAATAGGTGTAATACTCACAATAACATGTAAAAAAATTTTAAATAGAAAATTTTAACCGTATAAGGAAAATTCCTAAAATTATGTACTAACCACTGAATGTCAACTACAAACACTATGTGTGACAGAACATTCGCAAATGAAAATGAAATAAACGAAAAAAATCACAAAAGGAATAATATATTGTATCGTTAAAGTTCCCTCCTTTCAAATGTTTTTGAAGAATTTTCTTATTAAATAGATCTTTAGGCACTTTTCTTACATGTGTTGTCTACAGTAATTTATATTTTGGTGGGCTTGTAGTCCTTACGTTGAATCGCATCTAATTATCAAATGATCTGCCAAAATTGAGCACCTAAGTATTGAATAAGCGACGATGCGGACACTCCATACGTATAATTAGAAAACTTATATAAAAGGATTTCAAATCGATTCATATTAAATCGCAAGTTTCTCAAATACAATATCGTACCTACTCCTTTTTGACGAGTTCTTAAGCTGGTTGAGCTGGAGATGTAAAATCTCTATAGTAACTCTTCCCTTGATTCACAATGCTCGAACAGAAAAGACTGAAACCTTTATTCTGAAATATCTCCCCATTAGGGACTTAAACGTTTTCGCGTAATAGCACCTGAAGCTGCAGGCCAATTCCAAACATACAGCAGCGACCTCCCCCTAACACGGCGATATAAAATAAATGTTAAGAGAAATAAATCCGATTGAGCGTAGGCTAACAATAACGCTTCTAAAATTGATTTAGAATATCCAGGGTTTCGATGCTTTTCCATTAACATTCTCCGAGTTTATCCCTGGAAGTCTGTCGCGTGCAAAATGCAGGAGTCTTTGTTCGATAGACGAAATACGGTTATACTGTATTCGACCGGAATTACAATGGGGAGACGTTATACTCTAAACCAGCTAGTCTAGTTCTATGTTAAAATGCGCGCCCAAATAGAATTTAGTTTTGTGTATCTCTGGAAGTTATTAAATATACGTATCATAAAACAACAGAGGACAGTGGCCGCACTAGTGAAACTAAGTAAAAGAAAAACAATACTGAACAAATCTAGATACATACGTATTTCTGCAACTAAGTTGACATTTTCAGGAGAAGCTACAAAGGAAGTGCAAGTGCCTCAGCTATTTTCTACGCTATAGTACATAATTTGGTACATAAATGATTAACAGCAGTATGATTGCAGCGTATAAACAACACATTGGAACACGTTAGCGGACGTTGAGATAATTGGTACAGATATGCAACTATTAATATTGGTTTTGTTACCCTTTTTAAAATCTCGGCAAATTCTAGCAACTTTCCAAATGATTGAAACACAGATGTATTCAAAGGGAGGTTAAAAATTGAAACACAAAGTCTCGGCAAAAATAATGGTACCGTCCTTGATCATAAGAGACCGATTATTGCCAAATATTGCAGTAAATATGGGCAAAGGCAAAGGAGACTGAGTGTTAGGAGGTAAATAGGTATTAGACCTTACCTAAGGCGGAGGTGATAGCACAAGCATCGAAAATATCCTGCCTATGAGTGAAATCCAGTTGCTCATCATGCAGTTTGTCGGGAATCCTGGTAGAGCTATTTCTAAAGTGCACAAACTGCCAGAACGAACATGGATCCTGAGTAACCCGACGTTGATCGTTTTGGACAGAAGTATTATATGTGACTGGTACTTCAGACTTAACTGTACGACGCAGTCTCTGAAATGCTGTCATGAAATGAGTGCTTCCAGCTTTTCCTATTCTTCGTGGTAATACAATTTTATCTATAGCTTCCTTTTAATGCTAGTGGCGAGTCATCGTGGATAGTTAAACGATGGAGCAGTAACAATCTTTGGTGAAGATCGATCAAAGACTGAGAAACTAGTGGTATAAAATTATTTTATACAATTGAGATCTGCGAATTTGTCAGCGAACCACCGTCTCGTCGATCGGAGTACAGTTTTCTAACATCTGTTTGCATTAAAATTGATAGAAAAGAAAGGTGTAACATCGTTGATATCACTACGTAAATCAAACCATAGAGCTGGATTGTCAATTCAACATCAACACCATGTTCATATTCAACATTACGCTCCACACGTATGAGATGGTTAGTATTAGTAAATACCAAGTCTAGCAATCACCACTACTATTTCGGACCTCATTAAATTGTAGCCGCCCAAAAGACAATGGAAATTAATTGAAGAGCTGATTTGATGACCTGATTCTGATCGCAAAGAAATTCCAGAACATTATAATATATAGAATATATATATATAGAATCTGTATAATTAATATCGGAATATAAACCACCACAATATCGCAAAATAATCTCTTGAAGCAATATTCCCATATCATAGTAGAATCAAATTTAGCAGTATGATTGCGTACAATCTCTAGTGAAGTAGATATCAGTCATTGCACTGTTTTAAATGTATTAAAAGAGCATACGCATCATTCTTATAAACTACATACATCCCATGAAAGGTTCGGCAAACCTAAAACAAAGATACCCTTACCACTTTAATGATTGTGGTTCCCTCGTTCTAGCTAGTGTCATACCGGTGTCTCTTGGGCACTATTAATTTGTATTAGGGCGGGTAGCGCCGATCCCGCCATGAGTTAGAACGAGTTTTTGCTCGATTAAAGCTCTGGCCACACATATACGGGATGAGTACGACATGATTCCCGCACGAGACTCGCACGACGTTCGTTCCGAAGTAATAACAGAGGTTTAAATGCGTTAGGCGAGTGCGAGACGAACACGGGGCGCGTACGGGTCTCGCCAACGGCAACGGTTCGGCGAGTTTCATTTACTTTTTCTCGTACGAGTTTTGAACTCGTGCAATGTAGTTGCGAACGCCCATTATGTTAGCATGTATATTGTTGTTCCATTACCACAACTGTTGTAAATAAAAATGGTCTATCATTGACGAATCATACACACCTGTTAATATAAAAATAAGCCGAAAAGCGTTCTAAGAGAATTTGTTATGCATATACACAGAGTAATTTAGACTTTTTACAAAAGATCCATGTTCCTTTTATACACCGATGTTTTGAGTATATCCTGCAGTCAGTATAAATTTTTCATTCATTCATTTAGATCCATCAATACAAATAAAAACACCAGCAAACTAAGCTATCTTCCACAGGTGTTGTAGGTACAAACATACCTACGTGTCCTGTAACAGTGTGGCTTAGAGGCCCACGACATGAGTACGATACGGGCCCCGTATGGAACTCACGTCGCACACGGCTTGTGCTCGTCAGAGCTTAAACCGATGAAGATTGTATTAGCGGGTTAGGTGTTAAGTATTTTCTCCGATCTTGATTTTCCTTCCTCTACGCATAGTTAGATAGAAATTTCCTGGATGCGGTTAACAGTCATTTTAGGACGCGGTCTGTCTTGGGGCTCAACCGCTGTCATCTTTGACGGGCTATTGAAGCGTCCACCCTAAACCACGTCCAGGACGCCGATCCAGCATATGCTCCCTGATGGAAGGAATTCCAAGGTCGTCCCGAAGTTGCTGATCTCTCATCGTCCAAGAGACGTTCACCATGGGGTATGTCAGAATGTGCATCGAGCACGCAGTAAACAAAAGCAGCTTGGATCTGATATCAAGATTGCTTCCCCTAGTTAGTAATGGCATAAATTTCATCTTCAGGGGCTGAAACCTTTTTTGGATCGAGCTGACAAGCTGACCTTGCTCACGCTGACGGTTAGTCCTTGATACCGGCAGGCGATGTGCGACTGCATCTTGGAAGAAAGAGGCGGAACAAGAAGGAAACGTGTTCAAGGCAGAGAGAGTATACTAGGGTACTGATCAATATATTTCCCAAAAACCTGGAAACACGCATCCCGTCCCGCGCCCAAAGAGGGCATGCTAAACGGGACAAAAGGCCTCTAGGCCCCTATCGTGTATTCGAACGACTTGTAGAGGATCACAAGAATAAATTGGATATTTAGAAATGCGCATTACAAATCCCGAAAATTTTGAGGCTTCAGAAACGACATAAGGAATGCGAGAAACCCGTATCCTGAAATCCCAAATCCTGAATGACTAACTTTCACTCAAGGCAAAAGTTGTCAATGATGTATGAGGAATTGATGAGCGAGGACGTGTGTGCATAGCATTTATCGATGTTAATTTGTAGCTCATATCTATTACACCATGTTACCAATCTGTCGATGTCAGGTTGAAGCACTAAGGAATCGCTGACAGTGGATATGTGATTAAAAAAAAATTATATCGTCGACATAACCTTGGACTGGGCAAATGAAGCAAAGGATGGAAATCCTTTGCATAGCACATAGCATGTCCGACCGCTTAAATATGATACCAACAGTTTGGTAACCGATGGAAAAAAGCCAGAAGAGCTTACTTTGTGTAACAGGATTAGATGATCTATTGCATCAAAAGCCCGCGAAAAGTCGGAATTAATCAATTGTCTTCGTCCATCAAGAACTTCATGTATTCCTTGACCAACACACACTAAATTGGTAACAGTGGAGCGCCCAGAAATAAATCTGATTAGCTGGTAAACACGCACTTGGTTGCGAATAACGTATAAATGTAATTTTCCTGGACATATCTAATGCTATGGAGTGGGAATTTTCTCACTTTTTGTTTTGTATTTTTGGTTCCTTCTTTACTAAACACATTATCATGAGATTAAATCTACTTAATATTTAAAATAAAGTGTAATATCTTTTAGGATTGTATAAAATAATCCTTAGCGGTTTCTATGAAGGAAACTAGTTTTTAGAGAAAATTGAAGGAAGACTTTTTTCCATTTCATAACTTGGGATACTGAACAATTTCTGTGTGTAGTTGAGTTGCAGCATTTTTCATACATAGTCTGGGAATTATCGATCCAATAAGCATTTTCTGTTTGTTTCTACTGACCCATTACCAAGAAGAAAAAAAGTCGTGTAATTGCAATTGACCAGGAGAAAAATTGTTTTGGCTCAGCTAAGGAACTCGAACAGTTTCGCATTTCTGTTTATGTCAGATAATAGCACACCAAAAAAAAATAGGGCGCACTGAATCAAAGTGCTCTGCCTCAGACATTCCACAGCTGAAACGGTCCTAAACCAAAGTTCGGTATTTCACGCATCGTGAAATAAAGGGGAAACAGTTTCCAAGTGAGAGGGCGGGAATTAGACTCTCCTGGACGGTTATTTTCCTTTTCCTTTGTTCAAAGAATATCCCGCTTTTTCTGTAAGGACAACAAATGCATTTTCAAATATCAACGTATCGTCGTTTGGCGTTCTTTACGGTTTCACGTTGATTCGGATATCAAAGGGTTTGTCGATTTCCGCGAGATATAAAGTGTGCAAGAGGCGTTTTCTTTTAAAACATAAATGAACGTACCGTTATGATCAATGCAGTTAAAATCTGAAATGCTACATACAAAACTAGGCTGCTCGAGTCACGTCTGCCATATTCAGACAAAATTTATACACGTGAAATTACAATTTAGTGCGTATGTATGTATGTAGGACTGGTCGCACCTACATCGGTAAAGCGCTCAAATTTATATGCTAATTACACGTATCTGTATGGAGATTAAATCGACTGTCTTTTAAAAATGAGAATTGGATGTTTTCTTCTGGTATGCGATACACAAAGAAACAAAGGTTCCTCAATTAAGATTCCTTTTTTGAATATCATATTTTTAGTTACTTCTTCTACAAAATATCTGACAGTATGTGGAATGAATATAAGATGAACATAAGAAATATATGTAAATATACAGGACGACTTCTCGTAAGTAACGTGACCATAAAGTAACACATAAGAAACAATGTATATTGAAATAATTATAATGCATCTGTACATGCGTAGACGTATAAGTTATGGGTTTAAAGTGAGATTAATTTTGATTTCGCAGTGTTAAGTCTCTACATTAGGATACAAACTACAACTACTCGCAAGATATCGTATCGCAAGCGCCTCCGTAATATTAGTATCCTCATTACACCTTTCAAGAACTCGCAATTGAGAGAGCGCAAAAGCCATTTCTTTAGCAGTTAACTGATAGGATCACAGGATCATACCCAGAACGAAACGCAGACTATACAACTCTACTAGATGTCCACAACTTCAAATCTTTGTTAGATCGCGGTATCTTTATTGTGCCAAATTTGCCTCATACATCAAGATTGACTGCTCAGCACTTACACTGTAGATAGTAGCAAACTCCGAATGCAATATGGGACATTTATCTCTTGTTGTCCTTAGTTGCTGTCATTAGCTGCACTTCCGAGTGCTATGTTGCAACTTATTTACATATGTCGGCGTCGGCAAAGTACCTATCTATCTGTCTATTAGCGACAACTGCTGTGAATCGTTATCGTAGCAGTTTTAAGTTTTTTTTAGTTAAATTCTAGGTTAATTTGTTTATAGATAGTTGTACAAATCATTCTTTTCAGAATGCTTCCATCTTTTTCGAGCGTGCACAGGGTAATATGGATATTTTTCTTGATTTTTTAAAATTTTATAACCTGTAATTTAATTAATTACATTACATTAATTACAGTTGTCACTGCATTAATGGAGCCTGTAGGGAGAAAAATTTAGCCTGAAGGAGAAGTGTATGATTGCAAATGTTTTAGTAAAACTATGAATGTGAGTGCTACCGTTCAAGAAGCACGTAAAGCTATGGGTTGCTCAGAGCGTATGTACAATATATAATATAAAACAGGAGAAACAAACTGGTTCATTATCAAGTCCAAGAAACCCCAAGAAAAGGAAAGGCATACAACTAAATGACCCATTACAACCATATCATGAGAACACGCAATCACCTATTCGACCTAAAGTGCATAGTTCTTTTATACAGATTATGCCACCTATATTAAATGCTATTCTGGCTGCTGTCGATGCTGATGATGTTCTCCCTAACTTCAGTCGAGCAACTTTACATAGATTGTTACACGATATCGGTTTCGAATTTAAAGAAGTAGGACGTAAAGGTATACTCATCGAACGAGACGACATTATTCGGTGGAGGCACAAATACTTACGAGAGATCAAGAAATTTAGGGAAGGTACAATTTGACATTTCTGTAACTTTAATTATTTCAGGTCGAACTTATATATATTTTGATGAATCATGTGTGAATACAGGGCATACAGTAAATAAAACTTGGACAGACAATACAATTCAAAATAGTGGACAAGCTTTTATCCAAGGATTAAATACAGGTTTGAAATTCTCAACCGGGCTTGGATCTCGTTTTGCATTAGTTCATGCTGGCGATGATAACGAATTTGTTCATGGTGCGGAATATACATTTCTCTGCAAGAAAAGCACTGCTGATGTTCATCATCAGATAGATTCAGACACATACGAGGATTGGTTTATTAAGAAATTGCTTCCAATATACCGCAAAAATCAGTGATTGTTCTTGATAATGCTTGCTATCACTGCAGAAAATTAGAAAAATTCCAGCGGCAGCATGGAGAAAAACAATATCATTGATTGGCTCCGTGAGAAACAAATACCAACCACTGACGATATGCTAAAAAGGGACTCGCTGTTTGCGTGTCACAAATTAAGCCGCAGTATGATAAAAGCAGAATTGACGAGCCTGCAGAAGAAAATGGTCATGAAGTTCTTCGATTACCACCTTACCACTGCGAGTTAAATCCCATTGAAATCGTATGGTCAGAAGTTAAAGATTATATAGAAATGAATAATACCACATTTAAGGTAAAAGTTATGGAGGAATTAATTCGAAAAGCATATAGCACTGTAACAGTTGATAATTGGCAAAATTACATTGAAGAATTTATTATTCATGAACAGATTCGTCATCATGTGAAGATCCAGCTAGTTCATGGACTGACTAACAGTTGAAACGAGACATATGTGTATGTAATTGCTATTCCTTTCTTAAATATTATTGTATTATATGAGGATTTGTATGAATGCAGCTATTTTTGTTACAAAAGTGGAAACTATTATTTGTTAAAAGATTATATATTTTACTTTAAATTTAATAATTTGTATAATACCCCAATTCCTAAATAAATGTTCGAAATGTAAATCACGTTAATGTTGAGTAATAATAAATAAAATTATGGGCTTTTCCACTGATTCTTAAAGAAAAAAAATATATTTTTAAAATATTTTACTGTTTTCCTGAAAATATGCATTTTAACTGTCAGAAACCCAAATAAAGGAACCGGCAGAAATAATGTACAGCTGATTCGACAATTAGACAACCGGTCATCGAATTCTCATAGGCTCTATACTGCATTCGGAGGTTGAGACGATCTATAGCTAACTTCAACGCTCCATTATTCGTCGTAGGAGCACCGCGAATTTTCTAATATCTCGCATAAGTTGAACTTCAATAAGCACTTGGCTTCCCCTCATTTTGATTATTTTATAACTTTTATTATTTTTATCAATGCGCTATAATTAACTAAAACGTTTACATTATTTATTCTTTTTAAAGAACCATTGACAAATAAACCATTGTTAATATTGTTATTAATGCTTTCTATATGCCTAAAAATATTGCGCACTACAGCTATTCTATACGACACAAATACATACCTTTTGATTACTAATGATCACACAGAATGATCATAAATACAAATTTATATACCATGTGCAACTTATACTTGTCAAAATCAAATAACTATTTTTATTTCCAAGATATCAAGCTCCTACAATATAATTACCAAGCTGTATGTATTATACCTCTACTAAAATAAGTTAATATATTAGTAGAAAGTATATGTAACATGTCTTACCGCTTATCTTCAAACAGCGAATGAATTCCGATTTAAAACACTCACATTCATGTGCACAAGATCGTTGGATGTACCATTTACTCTTTTAATGCACACCTTTTTGGTCCACGACAATAAAGACATTAAATAATAAACATAATGGGCTGTCAGAGGAGCCGAAACCGAAAGAAAATAACATAACGTATGCCGCAGACCCACTCCTTCCTGTCAATTACAAGTCACTTTTTCATACACATCCGAAATGAAGTCACTCCCGACTTCACATGTATGGTGGCGGAGCTTAACACACGCCTGCTTACTCAGCGTTCTCTTGTAATTGGCCTTGTTAAATCGAGTAGATTTCACAGAAAGTACAGCGGCCGGCAGTGAGATAACCTTAGAACCGGAGCGGATACGAATTTTCCTCCGACGCTGAATGAAACCGGGCTTTTAATAAAGCAAACCACCCTATTCATCATCATTTTTGCGGGTAATTTTGGGCCAGCGAAAAATAACCGTATTATTAGGACGCTGATGAAATGGGAATATAAACCTCCATGCTATTTGTTTCATTGTATTATACGTCCGGAGAAAAAAGAACCTGTTTGTTTATTCTGTCTGTATAGGCTATATCTGAGTCAATACAACGAGAATAATGCAGCTTCCAAAACAAGAATAACTCAATAATAATACAAACAATAGTATTATGTTTGTTGCAGGTTAGATTAAATTCCGTAACCAATTGGGTTAAATGTATGAAAAACCTTGTAAACATATCTTCGAAAAATAAAACAAAATTCAATTCCATTTAACAATAATCGTTTATATCCAGAGAAATGTTACTGACGATTTTACAAATCGTTTAATGGGTAAAACTTAATTTTAACATATAGCATATGTCATTATTTCTCACGGTGTGTACTGTTAACATTATACGACGTTTAATAATTATACATCACAATAACATGTAGGTATAATTTCAAAGTTGGACAACATTGTCTTATTTTATTTTCTTGGAGATCGTGGGTATGTAGCATTGAGTTTTCAACAGTAGAATGATTCAGAAGCACTATTACTCAATATTATTTATATTAGTTTATATCCACAGAACAAGAGTGCCATAAAGTATATATATCTGGAACCCTAAAAATAACAGAAAAAAAAAATCACGAATATCATTTAGCTAACACCGCTACAAAATATTTTCTTCCTGTGGGCTGCACGTGTTTGTTCCAAAAATTCAGAAAGGTGTAACGGTTATGATTAATGAATCTCTGTCCTCGTAGTGAGCAAGTATGCTGCAGACGCAGCACGCGGTGTTGTTTACTCCTCATTAATCATCCAGGATATTTATCGATTGATCAGGCAATGTTATTAACAGAGAAAGAAGGTATGTAACAATTACCTGGGTTGACATATAGTATTCGCCGCATTAAAGATCACTTGCTTAATCTTGCGTGAGTTAGGTGTGGGCGTCATGCGTTAAGAATTTCTGCAAACAATCGGTTCATGTATCGAAATGGTTTGCAAAGCAGGTCGGCATAAGAAACCTATCTATTTTTCACACAGCATACAATACGTACACATTAAGAGCATTTATATACAAGCTGACACATTAGTGCGGGAAAGCTCGATATATTCGTTATCATATGAAAAAAAGTTATTTACGAAAATTGTAGACAGTCTTAAACTTAACATTTTAAAATTATTATATACTTTGTTTAAAGTCTTAACACACAAATTTTGCTGTTGCTGCAGTTTCAAGTAACTGCAAGTATGCTTTTTACCTGGAAGTGGCAAGCAATATCCAAGATATTAAAAATATTTTGTATTAGTGGACTATTTTTAATTAAATCTGGTTAATGTATTTATTTATATATTTATACTGATATCTGTTTATTTGTATATGGTATATAATAAACTAGATACAAATGTAAATAATTGATATGAGGCTATTTGTGAATACGTAAGAATATGAGATTCTAATTTTTTTAAGTTGTTGATTTGCATGTACAGCTTTGTTTTTACCAGTGCCATTAATTTATTCGTCCAAACACTTTTGTTGCGTTGCGTTCAATCATTAATGATTTAAAAGAATATACATTATTGTTTGAATAGAATACTCCGACAGTTGTACTAACTACAGCAACTTGTTCCACTAACATTAAGCTTTAATTGAAACGCAGAGTTTAACAATTTTCAAATACAGAGTCTTGAGCATATACAAACTAAAAATGTTGTTGAACTGAAACCAAGAAATATTTGTACAATATTGACATTTCTTACTCCTATTCTTGGAATTGATATATTCGAAATAAAAACTGTTATTTACACACCTTATTTTAAATTTAAATGTAAGGCACCTATTTGGCTCTTCCTATAGGGTGCCAGGTAATCTCTATCCAGAATCTTTCGGGTAGTAAGTAGAGCTCGTTTTAATAGTGTGCAATGAACGAATACTAGTAACCTGTTCTTCGTTTTGCATATCAGTGGCGGGTGTGAATGTTACCAGTGACTTCAAATACAGGAACCAAGTACCACAAACTTTAAACAATTGCGATTTAATAAGGTTATACGTCATATCGACACTACTTTCTAACAATAAGTACTTTCTATTCTTAAAATTCTCAAATGATGACACTCTGCATATGCTGTTAATCGTTTCTTCAGTATGTAATGTTATTAATCTACAAAAATTGCATTTCTTTAGATAAAACTCAGAAGGATATCGGCAACTTTAAAAGTTGCTGCACATCTTTAATGCTATTTTCATAAACAAATATTGGTTTGTGATGGAGATTAAGCTGTCAGTGTTGTAACTAAGTTTCTGTTCACATCCCACACGGCACATAATCCATTGTTTATCTTATTAGACGACACCACATTCAAAATAGCGGCTAAACGTCTACCCTAGCTTCTCATATTTCTTTTCTATATATGTATATTTGGGTATCTAAAAGAGGGTAGAGCTCCGAATATTTACTATTAATATGGAATATGCAAAAATATTTGGAAATTTGTATGGTTACGTGTATATATATATATATATATATATACACATATGTATATATATAGATTAACAATATATATCGAAGTGTACGTATATATTGATATTAAATACAGTGCAATTATGATCTAGTAACGCCGATGGGCCTTGGTAAGCCTATGATAATTACGATTAATTAGTTTTAAACACTTTTTGCATTAAATTTATGGGGCCAAATGGAAATAAATAACATTATTACCAAACTATTCTTGCACTATCGATAAAAAAATCGAAAGAATAACTGCTTTAACGTCTCTGAAACCCTATCCGAGTATCTTTTTAGATGGTTGTCGGAGGTAAGCAGACACAAAGATAATATTACAATCTGGTAGGAAACATTTAAGATGTATCCCGCCGTCATTCCACAAATGCTACATATCCGTCAACCACAGCTACAAAAAGTATATAAACAACCACCTTGTTATTTTAGCATGACGACAGCTGGTCGCAGTGTCACTGTCGAAGTTGCAAAGTGGGCTGTGATAATATCCGGGATAGGATTTACAAAACAAAACCAGACCACCGAGAACTTCCTCTTTCAATAAAGCGTCAACTTTTATCCGTCTAGCTTTACGTTTCCGCGTTCTATAGCAATTACCGGAGTCCCTTTCATAAGAATCTGTCATTTGCAGATTAACACGGTAATGTTCTTAAAAAGATCGAGATAAATTACACCTTGATACACTTAGTGAAAGATGGATAGATGAATATAAAGGGATAAGTATGTTTTATTACCTACTAGTCGCTCTCAAAACAAGAGTTCGAAGCCGTTGATAGGTTGTGCTACCTCTTGTACTAACACAACAATACTGTATTGCGTCCGCAGCTCTGGGGTTAAGATGATCAAGTCTACGATGCCAATGATTTATATCTCGTGTCACTATACTATTGCAAGTTTCCATATTGTTTTGACTTAGTTCAAAATTGTTACCTTTTATTTGAGCTATGTTTCTCTCAAATGTTATTTTATATTTGTTTATAGTAATTTCTGATACAGATATTAAGTTGTGTTTCTTACCATCTACTCTTAGTGCATCTAATGTTAAGCTTCTACCTTGACGCATTCGGGGTAATTTTCTTAATTTCTCTGCTATCATAACCTCTCCATTAGCTACACATATCTCTATTTTTCTGTCTAATCTGGTAACGTCTGTCATAAATTGTTCACTTGTGACTAAATTCTGAGTTGCACCCGAGTCCAATATAAAGGAGTTTTTATTTTTGTGTAGATTTCTATAGTTTAAAGCAATTTATTCTTCCGTCTGGTTTATATTTTCGGTACTTTTATGTCCTCTTTTACGTGGTAGAAGTATATTACTTCTTCTCCGGTTTATACCTCGACTTCTTGCTGCACTTATACTTCCATCTACACATATTCTTATCACATTCTAACATCGTATGTCCTTTTCCACATTTATAAAAAGCAAAATGTGAAGCTTGAAAAGTAACTTCATTGGTGGTTGCACAATTATAAATATTTTTTGTCACTGCTTTTTGTTTTCAGCATCAACTCTTTGTCAAGTAGCTTTGATGTTAAAAAGTCCGTGTATTTGTTAACAGTTTTTATTGCGGAAATTACAGGACTATAATCTTCATTAAATCTCAACAACAAATAGCACAACCTTGACTTCGTCGTTCATTTTTGGTCCTGCATTTTTCAGTTCCCTTATAATCGTGTCAAATTCATAAGATGATCTTCCAATAAAAGTCAACATGCCTTTACAACCTTGATGAGCCAAGAATTCTGGATACGTATTTCGGCAATTAAGTTGCCATCCTTAGCAGAATCTCTGAAGAAAAATAATGTAAGACGCAGCACTCTGGGAGATATGCATCACATAGAACACCACTTGAATAATGACCTTCCAGCTTTCGGGTTTTCTTTTTTTTAAATTTAGTAATTCCCTTTTTTAAAGTCGACATCGTAAATACGCTTTTTCTGTCAAAAACATCTTCTACAGTTTTCACCATTTCTTTGACTGTTTTCTCATCTTAGACCAAGTCGAATTGTTTGTCAGTAAAAGTGTACGATTGTGGATTTTTCTTTCGCGTGTTTTAGTTAGACATATTTCTAGACTTTTTATTTTTGTTGTGTTTATCTCAAAATAGATTTAAGCATACATAGGGCGATCAAATATGAGCTGGCCTCTATTGGCGGGGCTCCAGAAAGGGAAGGCTCATTTATATTTGATAACCCCTCGTATATAAGTAGACATAAACTGAAAAAGAAAACAAAGAAACTTAGTTAAGCTAGATATTCTGCAAAATGCTTCAGTCGGCAGCCTATGGGAATGTGTTAAGCACAAGATAAAGTAAAACGTATTAGCCTGGAGTTCTTTTTTTTACGGGCATGATAGGTATTTTATAAAATTGTTCCTGCATTTTATATACGATATTTATCTATGTACTTGGTTCAATAAATTGTAGTATTATAATTCAGTTTCAATACATTCTGTAAATTTAGAGAATATTTTGTATGTAGTATCAAGATCCCTTCCCTAATATTCACATATGTTTTCATAAATCACGATGCATATTTCAAATTGAAAAAGTAGCGGGGTAACACGTCTGGGAAAAATAAAATATTGGTTAAGAGATAGAGGAGAACATACGTACGTTCGAGACACGAAATAGCTTCTTAGTAGTTCTCGAGGGAGTCAGGTAAGAGTTAATCAAGAAATATGTCCATTGTAAATAAATCTACCGAAGGAGTTTTATTGAAATAAATACCTACCCTTCGACTGCCGTACCTATTCCTATACACATACAAGGAGCAATTTATAGGCGGAGAAGAGCTGCGAGAGGAGTTCTGGGTTATTTGAAAAAGTTTTGATATATCCCTGTTTTACGTATTACGAATGAGGTAGGGATACAAATAAACTCATTCAAAGTTTTAACGAGGTACCCGTACTGCTCGCGAACTTGCTGAAATAAAAGTGGGATTTCAAAGGAGTACAACGTCTATTGAATAACACTTCCACATTCGTTTTTTATTCATATCTAAAGGGATGGTTGTGGCTGCTCTCATACACCGGTCGCAAAAATCCATGTATTCCATCGACTTTAATGACATGAATAAGTATTTTTAGGAAAGAACTTTTATTTGCATTCATAGTTCTTATTATAATGTTCAGCTTTGTACTTTTAAGCAATTTGTTTGTGAGACCTTAGATGACAAGTTCAGACATTTACCGTAGCCTTTTGATTCAATCAGTTGTAAACTACTAAGTTTCATCGGTTTGAATTGGCTTCGTCTTTGCTAACTATCATACGTTCTTATGTGCTAGATACAGTTAATAATATTTTTCCTGCAACAGTTATAAATCGTACCAACTCATGTATAAATGTGAAGTACCACAGGGATCCAATATAGACCCATTATTTTTCATCATTTATGTCAATCATCATTAGATTCTGAAGCTTTAGCTTACGCTTATGACCTAAAAATATATTCCAGTATTTCTAGTATACAAGACATCTATAAGTTACGATCGAAAATCAGTCAATGGTAGTAGATTCGGCTAAGGCTAATAACACTGTTCAACAAAATTTCAGATTGATATTGTCCCAAAGTAAAGTGTAAAGTAAAGGAGGTGAACTTTGTAGAACTTTTTACACTTATTTCATATCTGTTTTCAGAATTTTTCTATCAGGCAGGGTTTCAGGGTGACAAAGTAATGAAATTTTGTGAAAGTATATATTATAATATCGTATAAATCATGAAAAAATTACGTACAAAGTGATATATTTACTTGGAAAATGTGCCGATATATGACTTTGGCCTGTACTTTGCATCAGAAACATGTCTCTTTAGCGACCAGCAATAGTCTGCCAACATAGCAGGGCTCCATTTGCCCTGGTATCATCAGCACTTTCATCATCGCTTAGTGTCATGTTTTGTGGAGGTTTAGGCAGAGGTAATTCCGGACTGTGAGGTATTGGTCTCAGTGTAGATGGAATATTAGGATATTTTACAGTATGTTTGGATTTAGAAGTCATACCACTTATATTTGTTAGACAAAAATAGCAATCGGTAATGTGATCTGATGGTTCCCTCCAAATCATAGGAATAGCAAAAGGCGTATGTCGTTTACCTTTTGCCCACTCTGAAGGAAGTCTGACACACGTAATACAGCAAATATTGGGAGCCCAGCTTTTGTCTTCATCACCTACTTTACACTTGAAATACTGCTCATAGCACTTTTTAAGGAGAGATGTGAAAACCGTTTTTGATATTTAAATGTCAATTCGCCGCAAATGTAGCAAAAAGAGTTGGGGTGGTTTATACATTTTCTTGGCAGTTTTACAGGTGATCAAATGTTCGCGGTTTTACTACAATAGCTTGAACGCAATATAACGCAACACTCTTTAAAACGTTAACAACTTCAGCGTATATGTTCATTCACCGAGCTCTAGCCGATAACTGAAATAACAAGAGATGCTACCTAGGAATGGGAAATGCAAGTCTTTAGAGGTCAACACATGTTCAAACATTAGCCATTGCATGCTGCTTGATCAGTTCCGAGCTGTAGCCGACAACTAAAATAACGTCAAGGCATGTTCTCTTATACTACATATCTATGCATGGACATTTTAGGTGTCTAAAAACTAAAGGTGATGGAGAAATTCTGAAAACATAAATGATTTCAGCATGCAAAACTATATGGGAAGCAGGCATTTTTGTGCTTATGACAAAAATCTTATTAACCAATCTAATTTAAAACAGAATATCAGTTCTTTCGCCAGTAAAATTAATAAAATACCTTCTGCGTATCCTATATACGAATAACCTCTTCACGCTGCTTCTTTTACTATGGATATAGAGGTTATGTTTGATTAGGCGTTCTCATTCACTCAATATGCTCAAAGCATTACATCGTATGCCTTCAAAAAGTCTAGGTTTCATCATAAGAGGTTCTAAATGCTTTCACAACACAGATCTACTGAGAACTTTATGCTTTGCATTTGTAGTGAGTAGACATAAATACCTACCGTTATGTCTACTACAGTCGTCGTCCCTACGTCTACTACAATTATCTTCTCAAAACATATCACCTCTATTCCCTTTGCGTCAGGAAAGAGCATTATGCAATGAGGTTTCTTCAAAGATATGCTTGGAGTGGAATTGACTGTTCAGGGTTGTTAGCTGGAGTTGATTTTCGCGTCTGTCGGACTTGAGCTAGAGTTGCTTCAATTCTTGATGTGGCAACTCCAAGGAATGGGAGCCCCATTATTTATTACGTGCACAGACGCAAATAACAGAGGGCTGATATTCCGATGATTGACGGTGATATCTTATTTTCTGTGTATCTCTGTAATTTGGGTTTGCTGTTTGGGTAATAAAATTTTGTTTGTTTGTTAATATTTTGGAGAAAATTACCAAATTAAAAAAATATGATAACAGGGCACGATGTTCCCTTAACAAGCTTAAAGTTTGTACGAATGAAATATAAATATAAATTGGTACTGGGGACTCATGGTTTCATTTGAAATTCCTTTCTCCCAAAAAAAAATATTACGCAATATGTTTCTCTCCGCCACTCTTAATATATTTTGTTTTGCTGTGGTTAGTCACGGTTTTATTGCTGTAGATGCTGTAGGTAACGATGGGCCGGATGATGGTTTTGTACACCATCTTCCTGATAATGTAACTGCTTTTCAATAATTTATTCATTTTAATTTATTATATACTAAATCGGTTTCTTGGCATTAATTTATCTCAATTGTTTCTTGATTTTCTGGTTTTTTTGCAAACTGTGTTTTCTACTTCTACCCATCTGCATATTTCACATTTCTTTGTTGTTAATGTTAGATATTTATTAATTGTCTAGCCCATGTATTAAGTTCTATTCATCGATACTTCATTTTCCTCTCCTAACCTTTTTGTCACACCTCCTTAATTATTGTTTGCTCCTTGCTGCAAAAGCAAGGCACTGATGTTTACTTTTATTTGTTTACACTAGTGCTGATCTGTTAATTTGAATTTCTTATTTTTCCTGCCCCATCTCTTTCTTAACTTCAAACTTGTTTGTTGTCTTATTATTTATTCTTACTATAATATCTGTTTTTTAAGCGTTATTTGGATCATTCTAATTAACTTTTTATTTATATCCAGCCCTATACATGCTCTTTTCTCTTAACTGTGTAAATATAATGATGTTCTGATAATGCGATCCAAAACAAGATCGCTTTGAACATGCATTAGCAAGTTAAAGTTGTACCAACGCCCATTAAAAATTCGAGAAATAAGTGGTTACTTTTTCCAAATTTCAGATAAGCAGGAAGTAAATCTGATATTTATTACACCAATAAGTGCATTTTAATTTTATTTAAAGACGAAGTAATTTAAAATAAATATATAAAAATCTAAAATTTTCCATTTTCATAATGTTTTGCACAAAATGATTACGTCTAAACAAAAAGTATCGAAATAGGTCTAAAAAGAGAACGTGTCTTTTTGGAAATTGTCGAGGTGGTCGACTTATATGCTTTATTAAATCCCAGGTTATAATATATTAATGACAAATTGCCTATCTTTCAGGTGAGATTAAAATTTAACTTATTTAAATAGTTAATACAAGTTAGTGGAAAATATCAAGTTGTTCTAATTTGATATTATCAATATTCATCACAATGAATTTATATTTTATACTGATGAGCTGGAGATAATAAAAAATAAATAGAGAATGAATGGTCGAGTGGATCATTGTGCTTATAAGCTTCCATTCATCCCTACTTTCATATTTACGATGTAATTAGTTTTTGTAAGCGTGCAGTTTCCGGATTTATAAATAAAGAACGGCCCACATCCACGTCAGAAAAGGTTACGCGTCAGTAGAGAAACATGAATAACGATGTATCCTCAATTTGTGGAATTACCTCATTTCTGTAATTGCGTCCCCATCACATAACCAATATTCATTCGCGCAAACCGTAATTGTATCGGTCACATCGCAACACATTAAAACAACTCCCATGAAATAATGACCATTAACAGATACGGACTCGCATCTGTTGGGTCATTCACGGTGCGCGGCACAATGTAGACGATATGAATGTTTTATTTGGTAGCGGAGTGGCTGACAGAGGGAATGCGTGTTATAATGGAACCCGTCCCCGAGGGTGGAGATATGCATGCATGCGAGAGGACACCGACTATCCCCCGATTCAATTTTCTCGTGGCTGTCCGCAATGTATTATACAGGGGGAGCGTAATAATGTAACCGGCGAAAACTTTTTATTTTTTCTTTGCGTGTTTTCCGGCGGAAACTCTATTTGCTATGGGTATCACGATTACCGCTGTACATTTCAAAAGATTCAAAGAGCTTTTTATGTAGCCGCAAGTTGGAGGATATTCTTTCTCTCGAGAGTGTTGGAACTATCCCCATTCTTAAGCTGACCTGCAGTGATTTACATGTTTGTTTGAAAAAAAAAACATACCAATACAAGGAATATCTATAGAGAAATCTGCATACACATCACAAGCTGTATATTTTCCTCATTTTCTTACCTACAAGTCATATGCACTTCACACACTTACCTAAAGTTATGTCTGTGTTGTTTCGGAAACTCTAACTTTATTAAGGATTGTATTATAAAATAGCACTTTCTATTATGATGTAATAAGAAGAAACAGATCAACTGATATCTTGAGGTGTGCAAGCACTAAAAATATCAGCCTTAATTTTTCCGGTATAGAAAAGAGGTCACATAAATAATGCTATTGCATATTGAAAACATATTCTAATGCAGTTTAAGTCTGGTTAAGTGTGAGTACAACAGTTTCCAAGACGAGTCTACAGCATATTCTAATTTAAAATAGGTATAATTCATAAAATCACTAAAATTCTGGATTGAAGGGAAGAATTAATGTTGAGAACAACTGTTTTAACATTAATAGTAGTTTTGGCAACTTTTTGTAAACCTATAAGGAACAGCACCTAACAACATCACTACACAAAAAGAATTACGGAATAAAAGTTTTGAGAACTAAGTGTTTGCAGCAAAATGGAGTAAAAGATTGCTAGGTCCATCTGCGAGTTATTTTTTGGTAGGAATCTCAGGCAATATGCTTCAGATTGTAGAAGTGTGTTGCATGGAATTTGTTTTGCACTTTTATGGTCAAGCGAGTTCACCTGTCCACTCTTCGTTGAATTATGAAGATCCGTATTTAATTTCCGAATCACTTTATTAATACGCTGTCTCGCCCAATCACTAGCTTGTTCATTGCTTGCCCGCTTATAACACTCTTCATTACTATCAATTTAACTAACATTCTCGGCATACTACTCTACCTCGTGCTGTCCAAAAGAACGCGACACAACAATATAAATTACTTAAGTGGTATTGTGGTGTGAACAAGAATCCACCGAACTCTTTAAGCAAAAATTGGGCTATCAGCTATTTCGCATCTCCAGTATAAGGATTACTTGGATCAAAAAGAAAAGGCAGTTTTATTTTTCTAATAACTATGAGGAATAGCAATCGTGGGATGCTGCAACGCGCCACTATATCAGTTGAGGATTAGATTTAAATTTCTATAACATATTTCGGTATACTATAAATGAACACTGCGGCAGATGAATTTTCCACCCAATTGTGTTTGCACTAGTCGGTAATGGAGTCCTAACATACCAAGTTTACTCTTAATGTGATTCCCGTACGTACACATGTCAACTTTTCACTTACCTTACCGTGTAGTACATTACACGACACAAATCGCTTGTTTTTATATTGTCACGAAACGGGGTATGTGGATCGAAACTTGCTCATCTTACTTAACTGTTTCTTGAGTTTGCTGTTTTGTTTGCAACTATTTTGTTGGTTTACGATAGCCAGCTAATGTGAAAGAGACAAAATTTTGTTAAATAATTGTTTTTTGAAGTATTTTTCTTCGCAATGAAACAATACTCATTTAAAACAATATATTTGATAATTAATAAAACAAAATAACTTGGTCAGTGTTCGCAAATAACCATGCATTGATTTATGAACTGCCTTTATCAGCATTATGTACTACTGCTAACTAGAGAGAAACCTAGTGTGTTCAATCAAGATCATTTTTGGCTACAGTTCTTTAATACGTTGCGAAAATATGAAATAAACATTACTTTTCCGACAGAGGGAAACTCCTGATGTTCGGTAAAATAATACTCTACTGTCTGAATATAATGAGCGAAAAACCCTTATTTATTTAAGCTAAATTGTATTCACAACAATCAAATTTACAAAGATATTTATATAAACGGACAATATATTCTTAATTTCTGTTATAATATTCACATGCTAATACTAATGGTAATAATAATGGTTCTTCGTTAGTTTTTCTTGACGAATGACATTGGTTTTTCACATCCCCTACAAGAATAAGTATTTTTTAGTAAACGATGCCCAACAAATAGAATGTATTAACAATTAAAAGCAGTATACGGAGTCTTCAAATAGTAAAGCTAAATCAAAATCTCGGCAGCTAAATTTCCGCCTTCAGTAGATAGGTACTGTCAAATATATAAATAATGTACAATGCGCGCCTAAATTGTGGAATAAATTCAGTAGGAACTAAACAATTCTTTTTGGGATAAAATCCTGGAACAGAATTTTTTTGAGTAATTACGTCATCAACTTCTTTATTTAATGGCAAACCCATTTTTTTCTTGATTTTGAGAGGTATATTCATTGTCGAATCGAGAGTATAACAATGTTGTCGCCTTACATAAGAGAATTTTCGAGAAACTGACAATTGATTGTTAGAAAACGTAAATTCTATTATCAGCAAAAAATAAACAAAAACTTCGTTGCCAAGAAACTACAATTAATAAATTAAGTGTTCGGGAAGCCAGCCACCGATTACGTGATAGTATGCAAATCTGTGTAGAAATTCTTTTTGTACATTTAGTACATACAACTCGAGTACTCAACAACTAAGTAGTAAGGAACTCGAAGTATGGTAATTAAAGAATAGAGCAGTTTCTATTTTTTAGCTATTACTGCTTTATTTTTACAGGATCTTTTTCTCGATGTATATTAAGAAGGAAGTGCTAGATGTATAAAATTTTTACAAACAAATCATGATCAGCTGTTAACTTACCGTTGGAAAGAACGATTTCAAAATGCGAATTCGGAAAGGAAATGCGATTTAATATTAGATTATTAAGGAAAGAACGGCACAAATCGAGTTGATACGTATTGGGGCATAAATCATTAAAAATTAATATTATACGCCCGAACGCGAACTAATGAAATTACTCTTAACCAATAATTTTCCGAACTGATTAACACAAACTTTTCCCTTAAAGCGAGAGCAGAAACTTTTCGCCGAACTTCTTTGTGCACTTTAATTGAAGACCTTTATGCGGCGCGTCTAGGCGTCAGCGTCTATTTTAACGCGAACGGAACCGGATGCGCCGGATTAGAGCACAATGTTGCTGCTCGGAAGATGACAGCTCACGTCAGGTCTCGCGATATTTGATTGATGGACGCGTGTACCATCGCCCCGCGAGAATCGTTTGGCTATTAATTAATGTTCCTCGGCGTTGGCCGCTAAATGATGATACACGACTTAAATTCAAAACGGGCTCCATCAAAGTATCGGTTTACACGAGCAAGTTTCACGGTGCTGCATCATTCCTCCGTAAATCACAAAGGACGTTGGTCCCGGACAAAGGAAGCTCAAATATGTTCCTGTTCTTTCTAAAAGCAGTTTCGTAGTTAGTGCGTTCTCCTGTGGAACAATGTGGATGCGATAAAGCATAAAGATTTCGAATATGATGTGAATAAAATAGGTATGGATGGCATGTAAATGCGGATGAAAGCGGCCGGAGTTTCATGACAGCTTTATAAAATATTAAAGAAGTCACATTGGAAAGGTATTTAGAATACATATGAATTTGCTATTTTTTGTTTATGTATTTTTTGATTTAATTTCTATTATTGAACATCATTGTACGCAATATCTTCAGATATTTTTAATATAATTAAATTATGGCTCTTGTTATTGTTATTATTATTACTATGAAGATATATACGAAGTAAAAAATGAAGTAAGTCAGTACAAAATTGGGCACTGGAAAATGGAAGACTTAAAAAATTCAGAAATAACATTTAGAAACCACGTAATTGTCTGAGAGTCTACAATGACAGAAACACGAGACGACAAGAGAATAAACAAACACGAATTAAAGGCAATGGTAGTAGGCAGGAATGAAAAGACGCAACCCCAATTTTAACAAACAAAGAAATACCAAAGCAAATAAAAACAAAAATACTTAAAATAGTGGCCGCATCAATTCTAACGTCGTTTCGAGACATGGTCTTTAACATAAAAACTAAAAAGTAGAATATAAAATACGGAAATGATATATCTTAGAAGGATAGAAGGTAAAACAGGAAAATATAAAATTAGAAACAACACCTTTAGAGAAAAACGATACTAGTAGAACAAATCCATGACGTAAAATGGTTGGGACACGTAACGAGAATGAAAGAAGACAGGTCAATGACACAAAAAGGAGGAAGAATGGCATATCAAGAACGATGTGGCCAGAAGAGGTAAAAGCACAGAAGAGGAAGAAGGTTGGCGAGGAGACCCGGGGCAGAATATAAACTTTATTACCCAACAGTACAAATATAGGTAAAAATATCCTTACCATCTTGATGAGCTACGAACTCCAGACACGTATTTCAGCAACTAAATTGTCATCCTCAGCAAAATCTACAAAGGAAATTAATCTTAGACGTGGGTGACTCTGGGAGATATGCACCACACAGAACACCAGTTGAGTTACACGCGACAGTACAATTATTACTTACAGGATAACAAATTACAAAAATTGGAACAAACTTAAAAGTGGTGTTAGCGCAAATAATGAAATAACAAGTTTAATATACTCGAATTTAGAAATAATTAAACATAAAAAGTAATTTAGAGGAAAGGATCGGGATAGAAACTGTTAATATTGCGGACCATGTGTGATAGTGGCGCTTTACGTCGTACATTGGTTTTGAATATAGGCGGATGGAGTGAATAATAAAATTAATACAAAGCCAGCTTAGCCTCGTTTGAATTTCCGTATACGGCGAACGGGACTGTCAACATCGTAGCGCCGTTTAGTTGTGCCACCGCATGGGTTTTATTTATTTTAAAACGAACATTAGGATTTTTAAATTAATGTGTACATGTGTACTATAAATAGTGTAGTGTAGTGTTTAGTTTGTGTTACATTTAATTCTATAGTGTTTTATGTCTCAATACATTTTCTGTTTTATAAACCCCTATTGAAATATTTCATCTTCATTCAGATTTTTTTAAAAATATGTATTTGAAATCTTCTTTTATGGTAATCTTGCTGCAACAGTATTGTGGAGATGTTCTGTGTATTTGTTTTGAGTGTATCCTTGGGTAGAAACTTATTTTAATAATTTTTTCTAATGAATGAAATAAATTTTATTATTTTTATAAAAAAACTCGTTATGTGTTTAGTTAAGTTGTAAGTTGGGTTCTGCGGTAATGTAAATATAATACGGAAATCCTTTTTTGCTCACAGGATATGTATTATATTTATTGCAAAGGCAAATTCAATATGTTAATAATAATAGTTATTAATTACTTAGACAAATTTGCGTTTGTAACATGTCAAGCATGTAGAAATAAAGGAACATTTAAAGCAACATGTGCGAAAAGGAAAAGTAACATAATTAAGAAAAATATAAAAACTAATATCTAGTGAGACAAGGAAATTACAATACGTGCTATAATACAGAAAGAAATGAATTATGCCTTTAGTGAAAAAGGTAAGTAAGGGTACATGCATGATGTCCGGTTACTAATGTACGTTTGCGCAACACACCTCCTAAGTTGCTCCGATCAGGTTGAAACCTGCACGCATTTTAGATGAGCGTATGTACTGCATAGGTGGCTATTGTCATTGCTTTAGGTTCAGTACAACTTGCGCAGTGACAGCCGCACAATCAGATCCGTTCGAAATATACTCCAAGTTTGAAGTGCGAGCGGTCATTCGTTTTTTGCATGCAAATAATGAAGCACCTTCCGAAATTTATAAAAGAAGTACTGAAGACTTACGGAGAAGCCGTTATGAGTCGGAAACAAGTTAGTGTTTGGTGTAAACTTCTCAAAAGTGGACGCACAGCTCTGAACGATGATCCCGAAGGTGTGCGAAACAAACCATCACAAACGAAAACGGATGAGAATCAAGACCTGGCTCCTTCCGATTTTCATTTGTTTGGCCCTTGAAGCTCATTTGTCGGGTAAAAGGTTTGAGGACGACGACGAAGTTCAAGAGGAAGTACGGCAGTATTTTATAAATTTGAATCGCAACTTTTACGAAGGTGTACCTCGCTGGGATGAGTGCCTTAACATTGGCGATTATGTTGAAAAGTAGCTAACAGTTCACACTTTTACTTAGTGTATGTTTAATTTCTATAAATAAGGTAGTTTGTCTGTGATTCACAAATGTACCTTAGTAACCGGACATCGCTCGTAGTAAGGATAGGTAATTCTTGCTGTAGACTGTACATGCTTATGTGTAAGTGGTTGATTAATTAAAATGAGAAAAGAATTCATCAATTGAATAGAAATTGTGCTGCTAAAGATATTGTGATAATTTATACTTGAGCGTTGAGTATCTGTTAATGCTATGTGGTCTTTTATCTGTTAACTGGAGAGTACATTGTGATCGGCGTAGGCCACATTTTGTTCTAGTATTATAACCATGCATTTGCACATATTTTAACGATATACAAACTTGCCAGTGGAAGAATTCTTAGGTAGGAGAAAATCGGTGTATATGGTTCTACATGATTCATGTTTTGCGGCTACTATTGATCTTAACACCATTCTTTGCGCAAGAAATACTTGTTGAGCGCCTGATCGCGATCCCCATAAAGTTATGCTATATATTGGAGCCGGCATTGTATTTCGCCGTAGTAAATAGAGTTTGTAGAGGTACCTACATTTTCCCGCAAACATCTGAAAATATAGGTTTTGCATGAAATCTTCGCTGCAAGTTTAGTACAGTGCTCAATCCACAGAAGATTATCTTACATATGGAGTCCTAAAAACTTTACACTGCGACTAAACGCCAATGAGTGGCCGCGTATTTCTTAGTTGTTATCAGCTATTGACTGTTGGTATAAATTCAAAGCCCGAACATTAAAACAGGTGTTTATGTAACAGATACTTCCACAATATTATTTTATTTTGACAGGCAACGTGAGATTGAAGTATAATGTGGTTTCCAGAATCTTTTTTAAAATAAATTTAAGCTTGCCAATACCAAATATGAAGTAAACTGTAATTAAAACCTTTGGAATCAGATGGGAAATATTTGTGGTATAACTATAAAAGAAACTATGTGATTCCAATCGCTTTTTTAATGTAAAGAGATAGGATTGTATATACACTTTTTTACCGATTCGATTGTTTGTATACACTCGAATACGATTCCTATGCGCAGTGAAACCTTATATCCTCATCCTTTGCAGGAAATATTTGCTTAATTGGGTTAACGAATTCTCTACAGAGATTTATAGTCCTTAGGTCATTATTTCTGCGGAATCTTTTTCTTATATTTCATACAAAAAACAATTTTTATAACTTCCGTTTTAGTATTTAGAATTTGAGTTTGTTATATACTATTATTACACTTGAATGAATCAAGAACTTTACATTAGTTTTACAGGTGTGTGCATAAATGTTTCGATCTTGTAATTATTAACTCAGGAGAGCTTGTCTTTGTGAAGATTCTCTACTCCTATACGTAGTATGTCAAAAGTAATCCGTAAAACAAGAGCACGATTGCTACTGGGGGTTGCCATAATAAAATAATGACGGTAAGTTTATACTTGAAAATTCATTTATAGCATCTTGGAAAGATGAAAGGAAACGATCCCCTTAGTATAAAGTAAAGTACCCACGCACAATCTGCTTACTTGCTAGGTAAGTAGGAGGTCTACCACAGATCTGTCGTCGACAGAAACTTACACAGAAACACAATCAAAGGATTACAGGGGCGTTCTGCTTTGAAGACTAATTTGAAACTCTTGAACCAATATTGTCAAAATTTGCCTGACAGAATTGTTACAAACGTAAATCGTTTATTTATTCCAGTACGGTTAGTTTCTGTTCTATTTGTATTTGTACATTTAAAGGTTACGAAATACATATCAAAATGTAAGCTGTTGTAATTCCCATGCTTTTGATACACATGAATTATAATGACTAACAATAAGGCATTATGTAAAATATCTATAATGTGCAAATGCTGGTAACTTAGATGTAAGTTGTAGGTATAAGGCAGAAACAAAGCAAGACTCGTCTTCGTTTCGTAATAACGTAGAATGTGTAATTTTCATTGCTTCCGTAGTTTTTACAAGATTTGCCGCTAGAGCAATCTTAGATTTAGGATATATCAATTAAATTAATAATGGTTAAACAAATCCATACCCAAATTGCCAGTAAATAGTAATAAGTTAGTACTCAGCTAAATTGTTTGTAGGTGTGTTCGACTTCTCTTGAATTCTAAAGCATTCAAAAATGTAGTCGAAATGGAAAATAGCACATATTTATCTCGTTCTCAAGAAGGTTGACCTATCTGAATTTCAAAATTGAATTGACCCATCTCATCTATATGTAACTGTAACATGGCTCATATCTATTTTGTACACGCACACTTTCCTTAACAAATCATTTAATATTACTTAATTTCTATTTTACCACGGGAATTCATGCTTAATAGATCTACTGTAACTAACTTAGTTTTCTTCATCCAATTTGTCTCTAAAGCTATAGATAACAGGGCCCAGGTTAATGCGGTTCATTTGGAACTTCAGCAACCTGATCGGACTGGTGCCCTATGTGGAAGGTACCGCTCCCCAAGGATCGGTGGCGCGATCAAGGGGGTGGCAGTATAGGTACAACAGGCTTTCATGCTTAATAGGTCTACCGTAACTAACTTAGTCTTCTTCACCCAATCTGTCTCTGAAGCTATAGATAACAGGGACCAGGCCCATGCGGGTTACTTAGACTTTCAGCAACCTAATCAGACTCGTGCCCTAAATGGACGATACCGCTTCCCAAGGGCGAGTGGAGCGGTCGCTACTACTAATACTTATATCTTTCTGTATGATGTGCGCTTAAGGATGGTGGAAGGTGGAAGGGCATTGAGTATTCTTTTTTTTTCTGAAAAGAGGACGGTTGGACAAATAAGTTTGGAAACCACTGAGATAGATCATTGAGAGAAAATACGCTCTTTTGGTTTCTCTAGCTCACCTCCATTCTTTTTAAATCCTACTTGATTGACAAGGAACACTGTGATAGATATTAGATAATTTCAAACGATATTGTTGATGACCTTCCAGGGAAAAGCCTATGTTTGCCACGTTATAAAGTTAGTTGCGTAAATTGATTCTGCAAGGGACTGTGAGGTGCTTCAATATAATATAAATGCTGTCGATTCATGATATCATCCCTTAAAAAACACAGTTTTGTTGCTTTCACATACTATTTCCGGTACTACTTGGGACTATTGGTCCAATTTTTTTTTCTAATCGCTGTTTTAAACAATATGATTTCATTTATGCAATATTTATATGGTTTCCATTCAATTTAGTTCTTTTAAATAATGTCGAATTCAGAGAAAATCTTAAAGCTTTTTTATTTTTTAGTTGAATTATTCCTACTAAAGCATTGGTGATAAAATTAATGAGCCAAAAAATGATAGATAACAAAGTTAGAAAGCAGCGCAAGAGTAGTAGAAGACGAAGAAGGTTGCGGGAAGGTTGGATAAATGACGATAAATGACGTATATCTGGATACTTTATTACACAAAAAAAAACTCAAATATCAATTTAAGCGATCGTCAAAATTCTCAGTATATCGAACAAAAGGTTCGAAAACAAAGTTCTATTATGTATAGAGAAGAAAAGATTGCAAGGACTGTGGGGCAGCACAATAAACACACTGTTGGGATTACTCCTCCCGCACAAAGTATTAATTACTTCGGGACGACACGTGTTTCGGGAATACGTGGATTCCCATTATCAAGTCGAATAGCCGAATAACCATAAATGTCGTCCCGAATTAATTAATACTTTGTGCGGGAGGAGTAATCCGAACAGTGTGTTTATCTATAGAGAAATAAAATTAAAAAGATATGTATGTTGTACCTATATATATTTCATACCAAGCAAGTATACAGTCATAGATCCCAACGAAAGAAGAAATCCACACACTAACCTTGAAGCTGACAATCAAAATATGCTTTTATTTTTTGTTGAATAGAGTCAGGTAAGATTAAAATCGAAATTGAAAAAAAAATCAATGCGAAAACCGCAGTAAATTACACAATACTTTGTGTAAAGGGTACCAAGTTAAAGTACTTGTTTAAACCTGACAAGTTATAACGTTCTGAATGTTTACTTAAAAACAAAATGTAACACAACTTTATGATTTATGAATTTACCCAATGTCAGCGATAAATTTTTATTTCAGCGTATTGAATTTTCCGGTTAAAAAGGTGTCATCCCTATTTTGCATATTTATCTACGAAAGTACTTTCTATGAACTAACAATGGAATATAATGTGAATAATGGCTTCGAAGATTGACAGTTTTATGATTTATATGAAAATTAGGTGTGCAGCTGCTTTTAAGTTTTCTCTTCTTCTTTTCTTACGCTGTGAAAATATCAATATTCAGAAATATGAACTTTATTAAATTTCTGTTGGAAATTTATACCTGTTCTAAAAGTTTTATTAAATTTCGCCAGCCAAGGGAGATATAAGATATCAGCGCGTGGGGGAGGAAAATGAAGACTACCGGTAAAAGGTATAAAGTATAAATTTAATGGCGATAAGTAGTCGTGCCGCTTCCTCTCCTAAAGATATCAAATGGATTTATAGGATATTTGAGTGCGACAGGTTGGAACTGAGCAACGTTCGTCGGGAGGATTTTTCGTGTACGTTCTACACTGATCGTTTAAGACCTTGTTGTAATGCGCGGTCACGGCATTGATCTGTGACAACTGTACCTACAGAGAGAAAACGAAATACAAAATCGTAGCGATTAAGAACGGTTGATCGATCGATATCGAAAATAATGAAGTGGAAGTATCTCAAACCGTGCTTAACGGAATCTTGATAGCTTTAGAGCGAACGGTACGCATTCGTAGGCGCTCTCTTGTGAGTTTTTACATGAGGAATTAGGTTACCTGACTTTTGTTAGCTTACGTCTGTTTAGATATTTAAGACGTTCTGGATTTTATTGGAATACTCACAGAGTATACACAAAGGCGATGGTGTTTCTTCGATAAATGATGTGATGATGATATGTATAATTGGGGAAACTAAAATGTCTATAGAAACAACGAGTTTCAATATTGATGTATTCAATCTCAATAGAAACCACACAACTACTAAGAAAACATTACAGAAGATAATGCACATCTTAACTCAAATTTTTTTTAGAACTTCATAATACCTAAAACAATGGCATACAAAAATAATATTTTACAATAATAATTTTTCTGATGATTTGAATGTTATGTGTAATATGTTTGTAAATCACTTTCAACCTGTTACTCTGGTCTAATCATTCCAATCTAGCGTAGGGCTTAAATCGTATGCACTATCATAATTTTAAATTATCTTTAGTATTAATATAAATACTGACAGTCTCTGACGAGTTATCCACTCTAACTCCTTTTTTTGCCCTGATGATACCATATACACCAATATTTTCTTAAATGTTGCAGTCACTGATTGACCTTACTTTTTATTTTATTTTATGAATTCTTATCCTGGAACATTCCCGCAACAATGGAGATTCGCCCTCGTGCTATCACAGTTCAAATTATCAGTTCTCATATTCGGAACTACCGCCCAATATATACGCAATACTTGTAAGCACCGAACATGAGGTTACAGAAAAACATCAACGATATGTCGACTGAGTTTGATATGGACTTAGCTGCCATGAAATTAAAAGCAGATTTCATAATTATTGTCTACATAGTTCGTCCATATGGAAATGGGATCAATGCAGTCATCAAGAATAACTGCAGCTAATGAAGCATATCTTTACAAGTATTGATGCTGAGAAATATCAATGTGCGGACTCTTAATATTCACATGGCCCAAGTATTAAGTACCAAGATGGAATTGAAAGTACTATTAACAGAGAAGTTAAGTGTATAAGATCATTAATCGATAACAGCATACGAAAATTCATGGATAAACGCAATACTTAACCGTGGCAAAATATTGTGCAGAACAAACCCTCGGGTGAAATGTTCCATCATCTTTCAAACAATGAAGAAGAATTACAAAGAATGTTTCCCTGAAAAAAAAACAACTAGCCATTAAGAGGAAAATCTGTCCGAACATTTAATGAACACGAAACATATCAGGTATGCATTCATAGCTACTATTGCCAAAGTAAGCAAAAATCCAGTCGCAACAAACTATAAAGGAATATACAAAACATACAAAAAAATATACAAAACAACTCCGAAGGAAGGCGCTAAAAATAAGTACAACAGTAAAATGAAAATTCTTCAAATAAACAGAAAACAATCTGGAGAATGGGTAAAAAGGTTAACGTTAAAAACCCTAACCAATGAAGTACAAATTACATACAAATAATTTCTGATGCAATCAACTAGTGCTTCTTGAATCAAATACCGCAAATATTCGACTAGACATTATCTGATTCCATTTTTACGAAATCACATTCTTCTTATAAATTCAAGACAACATACGAAAACTCATGGATAAACTCAATACTTAACCGTAGCAAAATATTGTGCAGAACAAACCTTCGGTAGAAATGTTCCATCATCTTTCAAACAATGAAGAAAAATTACAAAGAATGTTTCCCTGAAAAAAAAACTAGCCATGAACGATCATAAAGAGCAAAATATGTCCGAACATTTTTTGGACACGAAAAATATGATGGATGCACTTATTAGCTACTATTGCCAGAGTAAGAAAAAAGCCAGTCGAACACACTATAAAGGAATATATAAAACATACAAGAAAATATACAATACAACTTCGAAGGAATATGCTAAAAATAAGTACAACAGTGAAATTGAAAATTCTCCAAATAAACAGAAAACAATCTGGAGAATAGGTAAAAAGGTTATGGTTAAAAACATTAACCAATTTATTAATATACAAATAATTTCTGATGCAATCAATTATTGCTTCATGAATCAAGTACCGCGAATACTTGACTAGACATTATTTGATTCAATTTGTACGAAAGTCAGATGGAAGTAGTCTAAAGTCATGTTATTTTAGTCCGGTCACGCCATGCGAACTGAGTAAAATAATATCAAAAGTGAAACCCAAAAACACGCAACATTATTATGGTTTCTCTACAAAACTGCTTAAGGGCATACCATGGACCCAATGGTATCGGCTATGAATGGGTGTATGGCTGAGGATTCATTTCCCAACGAACTAAAAATTGCTAGCGTTTTGCCAGTACTTTATGAGAGCCCCAATAGAATTAGGAATTACTATGGAGAAACTACATATGTCAGGTTCAAGGTTTAGGTAGGGGTATCTCGACAGTACTAGTTCTTTCTCCGCATCCATTACTCTGAGCATGACATGGCTCCCCAGAATCAGTCTTTATTTCCAAGGAGTTAAAAAACCTGTGTTGAAATTGAAATGTTTGTCTATACTGCTCGTATTGGGGTGTTTCTATTACCAGCAAAATAAATAATTATGTACGTAGTACATTATGCTGTGATTTGTAAAGATAAATCATGTTCCAAATCAAATTTTCAGTATATAACGCGTTGAAAAAGTTCCGCTAATGAGAGGGAATTGATAAGCTGGTGGATGGCTACAATCCTATTTGCCTAATTTTATAAATTTTATGAAAATCTGGCTTAACTAATGTTTCTTAAAATTTTAAGGTTTGTTTGTCATTTTTAAAGCATGTTATATTCAGGAATATTAGATAAACAAAATGATGTTTGGAAATAAAAATATAACTCTTTTATTTTTACTTCAACATAATAGAAGAACAATCCGCATCAAAAAATATCAACTTGACAGATGTTTGTCAGGTTCAGAATACGTACTTTATATTACCCTGGTTTCTAATTATCTGATAATGGTATAATTAATTGGCGTGGTTTTATAAAATTCAGCTTGATATCTATTTCATGTACCTCTTTCACAATAAATGTTATTACATTAACCCACGATAAGATGTATATGTATTAAAAGCTGAATAGAATTAAATCAAGATCTCACATGTAGTTTTTGATTTTATTTAGTTGTAATTATATTACTACAGAATATGCAATTGGAGAAATGGATAAAGCTACTTACAGGAATATTTTATTTTAATAATAGGGAGGATGTCGCAAATAAACAAAGTGACTAAAATAATTGCTTATTGGATTTAATGTAAATGTAATTGAATTGGGGTTTACTAGCTTAATTGGATACAACGCTATCTGCACATGGCAAAACTAATACAAACTTCATCTATCCTAGTTTGCACATATTAATGCCACTTCCTGTAACGCCCACGTGGCAAAACTTGTTCAGTATACGCAGTAGGTTGTAGGAAATATTACGGATTAACCCAGACATTTTCTTTCCATTTGTTGCGAGCACGTCACATTCTAGCTCTTAATAGGATCAACAAATTTCACAAATTGTACTAGTAGTTAAATCTTTGCGTTGCGGCTTGTTCTTATATACGATCGTTTATCATTAATTCAAATGAGTGCATATAATATAGCCGAACGTTACAGCAGAAATCGTAAACAAGCGAAATCAAATCCTATTTGTGATGCAAGGCGAACGCCTAGCTGGGATATTATAAAACGGAAAAATAATTTCCTGCTCCGTGGTGCTAGGGGAATACCAAATAGGATAAATATTGGGCTCAGTTATTTATCGGGGTCGGTTCACCTTTGGCAATTCCACCTTCATTTCAGGGTGCGGTTGAGGTTTTAGTTCATTTATAATTTCAAAATAATATGTATACTAGCTTGCTTCTCTAAATTCCGGCTTTCGTAGGTATTGATATTGAATTATTTTCTATCCGATAATTTAATATCAACTAGCAAACATGTATTGTTAATTCGTAGTCAACCTTTATATTCAACATTTGAGTAAACTAAGTTGAAATGTAGTAACGAGTGTTATGCATCACTTACAGCCAAAATAAATTTAATTTCAATTTAAAATTTCTTTATACACAAGTTACAAACTGATCAGAACATACTTCAATTATATCAACTATATATACTTGCATTATGGGCAGAGTTCTAAAACTAGTGATTCTGTTTCTGGAGCAGCAACTTCGTTTGAATGCATAGGCCTTGGCACACGCAGCGTTTTCAAAACGAGATACTCGACGAGTAGCATTCGACAGGTTAGCATAAATAATGTTATTCTTGTTTTGCTGGGAAACTGCAAGATTTAGTTTAGTGGTGGTGCAGCTTGTGATAAGCATTGGAGGAGCCACCCACCTTTATTTCATAGAGAATGAGAACTCTCTAGCCAGAAATATCCGGCTGAGATTCTGCGACCCATTCTTCTTCCGCATACTGCAGCAATGGGAGAGTACTTCATTTTATAGATGATAATGATCGTCTATATCAAGCAAACATAACCAACATGACCAACTGGTGCATGAAATTGGTATAGGGAAAATGGTGTAGCCAAGCAATTCCCCAAATGGTAATCCACCCTTTGGAAAAACGTCCTACTGTTCGAAATATTCTACCCAGGACGTTTCAAGAATTACAAATTGCTGTCAGTGAGAAAAGGGATATGACTCCGCAAGAATTGTTCAACGCTCTAATCCAATTCATGCCATCAATATGCCAAACGTTTGTAGCTGTTCCTGAGGTTTATTAATCTCTATTTTTTGTAAGAATTATTGCAATAAAATTTTTACTACATTAAATATACCACATTTTATATTCTCTGAGCAAGATCACATCAAAACTTGTCCAAGTAGGTTTGAAATATTGTGTTTACATACTTGTTTGTAACTATTGAAACTAAAATACTGAAATTTATTATTATTTTTATGAAATATCAATTAAATATTTTGAGTAGCGCGGTTCGCTTATACTGATGAACAGTGAACTGATGTATCATAGCAAATATGTCATGTTAAAATTTGTCGAACATTTCTTATAATATCTTGCATTTAAGTTTCTAAAATAAAATACAACTTTAGGTCTCCTAAATTGAGCATACATTTAGGAAGAGCTATTTAAACAAATATCTCAAAATCCTGATGTGATAGAAAAATTTAGAAATTAGTTTCAGAATCAGAACCAAAAAAAAGCATAAGGAAGAGGTATTATTGTATTTGAATAGTAAAACGACATTTTTTGGTATTGGTGAATATGGCGTCGAATAAGGTTGTATAATAATTCGGACACAACTTGCTCCATGCGTGGTAAATTTATAATGTCAAAGTAAAGGCAGAAGGCAACAATTGATTAAAAACAAATATATAAATAAAACACTATTTATATTTTCACGTTATTATGTATTATACATTATTTGACGAATCTATGAGGTCATTCAGGCCACAAAAAAAGAGAATTCATAATTCGCGAACCATTTAATAGAGTCAGATCATCACAGTTCAATTAAAAAAGAATTTCTTGAAAATCCTGGCAATCTCTTTAATGATGAATTAGATCTTATTAACACCCCCTTAATCAGTCCAAATATCATAACTTGGTATTCAAGAAGAAATCATTAAGGAAGGCACAGGACCAGTAATAATTAGAATCAACCAACTTTGTGGGTTACTCAGAATTGAAGATTGTCATAAAAGGGTTTGTTTACGTAGTTCGAAAAAAATCATTGTAAATGATGGGAATTAAGATTAGCATAAGTATGAGAAACATTAAAAATGCCAAAAACAAGCAATCGAGAAAATATACGACTGAAGGCCTATTGCCTATTATAGGAATCACCATACCAAACATAAACAATGAAGGATCCAGTTGATTGTGGCCCTAGAAGGTGGATGTTTTGATTTATGGCAACGATTAGGAGGGTTTGCAATAAGGTCTGCGACGCATTAGCGATGAAAGTGAGTTTCGCATGCGCAAGGACGTTGACGACGTCTGGTAGGCAGAAGCTCCAGTCCGTCATTAATGCTTCTACTCCTTTCATTAGTTTTGCCTGGTATGGCAATTCCTACAATAGACCATGGGTGTGTAATGGCATTTTCTTCGGTTGATTAGCCTAAGTAGATTATTTGTTGATAATATGGAATGTACCATAAAATTCTTTGTTTTGTCTATTTAAAAAAAATATATGTAAGATCTTTCCAAGTTACTTTAGTTTAGTCTAGTATCTCGTGACGAAGGTGTAAATACGCATAGAGGATTTAATATATTTATCCATTAAACAATACCAAGTGTTTTATTTATACATTATTTGTTTCGAGGTATTGCCCACGATTGAACAAGATCGTACCTACACAACCGAAAACAGTGCGTTCAGGCAGATTTGGCCGATGGTAAGCGGATAAGATCTAGGTGGGTACAAAGTGCTATTGGCGTCCCGCAGGGTACCATTCTGGGGCGACTTTTGTTCTTACCGTATGTGAACGACATGCCAGAGATTGTGCAGCGTTTAACGGTTCAATACGCGGATAATACCTCTGTTCAACAAAATATAATAATACTAGACGACACCTTTATCTTTGTTGACGTGTTTCATACTGTTTTTGTATAATGAAATAAAAGAGATATTATAATTATTATTAATAATGTTTCACCAAGTGGCGACAGTTTCTTCCAGTAAAGAGTTAACAATTGGTTAATTAATCTACAAAAGATCTGTATAGTAAGCATAAAAATTCAGTAATAGTTTTCTTTCGAATAAAACAGTGTTTTTAAAAGACTACAGTAAATTAAACTTAGACTATCCATGTCAGTTTTACAATCAATCGCTTTGGGAGTGTTATTCATGTGCATTTCCGAAACTTTATTTATTGATTGATCCACTTAATGACTTAGTGACTCACTCAGTCGCGAAGAATATGTTGTGCATATAGGGTATAATATAACTTCATTTATGAAAGCGGTTTATTTTGACTATATTATATACTATTTGCCCAACAAATTATCTTTGGGTAACTTTGATTCATGTACATATATTATGTGCTATTATTTTTGTTTTATAAATACAAAACGCTAGAATATTAAGGACAAGTAAGCTAGATTCATAACAAGCTAATACCACCCTATTCACTAGATGATTTCGCATTTTCGCATCTTAATCTGATTTGCTATCCCATTAGCTTATTATGTGCGAGTTAGAATACCAATAAAACACTAAGCTAAATTAATGTTCACAAGTAATTCAATTTTCTTACAGATTAGGATTTAAAAGGAGAATTTGTAATTCTTACTACAATTTCCAAGATTTTTGAAAAAGAAAATAAAAAAACAGAATTTGCTAAAAACCTGGTTCGTTAGTTATCTGAAGAAGATGTACCATTTTAATGCTACACTTTGAGGGGTTATGATTTTGATATTAACTCTGAGAAATAAGATTGAAGAATTTTTATAAATTCTTCGAAGCAAAGCTTAAAGGGTCAAATTTGTATCTAATTCACCTAAAATTATGATCGATCAACATGTGTAAATATGCAGACTAGTTTTGTTATCTAAAAAAACTAAGTTATTTTAATGAGCACTGAAAGTGACGGTTCTTTTTAATTCTAAAGTTTAAGAAAAAAAATTGGAACTACTAATGTTGGCATGTTAATCTTGGTAGAACCATTGAAACAAAACTTATTTCTCCTTTTTAAAATTAGTAGGAATTATTTGCCTCTTTTACTCGATTATTAATATATGTGGAGGGTTTGTGGTAACCTGTAATTGTAAATTTAAAAAAAAACAAATTAAGAAGGTAAATGTTTCATTTGTATAGTACCTAGTACTATACTTTTCTATTATTATTTCAGTATTTAATATATTAATAGAGTTAAGTATTTTTTTAATGATTCCAATTTTTTTAATGTTTTAAAGGTTAAAGGTTGTAAATTTTACTCAAACAACTCTGGCCTACCTAGAAGTGTTCAACAATATGGGGAAGACGAAACGTAAAACTAACCTAAAATGACATCGCCCAATTCTGGGCGTATTTGAAACGCGTTTAAATAATGAAATTGATGTCGTATTTCAGTCGCCTGTTTTCGGACGTGCATCCATCAAGTTGCACTTTATGCTCAGTTTTACGATAGAAGGCGAACACAATTTCAGGCATCGAAGTTTCCCAAACGTGTAAATTGAATTTCTTAAATAATTCTATTAGAGTTGGCCGACATAAAACAGGGTCTAGAAGACAAGATGGGTTTCAGAAGACATTTATTAACCGAGGTGAATACGTGTTTAGTTTTCAGATCACCGGCTGACATGAGATCCGCCCATAAAGCTTGCCACCGTCGAATTCTTGATACTGACGAATGACAAAAATTTGTCACGACGGTTCACGTATTTAATTAACATAACCTAACTTCTTCCTTAAATTGCGGTAATTTAATTTAATTTAATATCGCGGTTCTTGCGAGGGTTATTTTAACGCAACGGTGCGTCGTTTAGGCGCGCCAATTTCCGACATCATTAGTTATTTAAAGGTACAGCCCGGGGCGACGCTACAACACTTCTGGGAAGTGAGAATTATTAATAATGCAGGACTCTTGATTGTGTTTGGGAGCTGGCGCAACTTTTCATTTATTTTTCAGTGTAGACACAATTTATTACAGAATTCGCGCGGTGGTTGTGGTGGTCTTATGAAAACAGTGAGTGAAAAGTTGTTCGCTAACTTAATTATTGACACTCTCGGCACTTTCTCCAGCACCTTAGCGTTCGTTTACTGCTAGGACTACTACATACTACTGGCTGGATGCTGTGCTATCACGTTGTTGCTGTTGGTGCTTATACATATTCAAATATGGAAATTATTACTTCAGTTTACAATAATTCGACGTGTTTAAGTACCTGGATGCGATTTTAAGTGCCAACGTTGCGCTCAGAATTAATGTCGCTGCTTGGGAATGGAATTGAGCACTACAAAGTGCAGTTAATAACGTTGTGCCGGCCAAACTGTGTAATTGTCGTGGCATGCTTTCACGGTATTTATCTGACGTTATTATTATGAAAATTAATCTAAAGAAGTACAGTCCAATACTGGAGAGCTTGTTAAGAAACATTTAACTAATTCATCAAGCGGAACCTGTCTCGTAATATGATGGCGTTTACAGAAAATATGAATATAAAGAGATGGTGTCCAATTAAATATGCATATCTAGTTGAATTTCATGATTTATAAAAATAAGAAAATAATATTTTTAAGCATTATTTAATAGAAGAACAGAATAGAATAGAGCAGAAGGTACTCCAATTTTGGAGCAGTTCTCCTGGTTTGGTACATGCGAAGGAGTGTATTTCACCCAATCATGTCAA
>JARFOC010001101.1:141126-153143 GCA_031763485.1 Osmoderma eremita | reverse complement strand
CAGCTTATGTATTACACCATTTATCGAAATGTTCGGCCATTTATCTCATTGAAACAACACGGATTTATATCTGGAAGATCCACCACAACTAGTCATACTTTTGCCACTATTGACCATAAAATTCTCCTCTACAAACTGAGCTCTTTTGGCATGTTACCCAAACTATTACATTTATTTCAATCCTGTCTGGAACATAGAATATGTTATGTACATTATAATGGATTCCAATCGCATGAGGTTCTTGTTACGTCTGGAGTACCACAGGGCTCCACTTTGGGACCGCTGCTCTTTGTGCTCTTTCTAGATGATTTGTTGGAGGCCCTACAATGTGAGGCTCTTGCATTGCCGATTATGTTAAAGTGTATTCCAGAATTGACACCATCAATGACGTTCGCAGGCTTCAGGAATGCAATGATTATGTATCTGCATGCTCGCTGGAGAATAACTTGATATTGAATCCTGTGAAATGCACTCATGTCACTTTTACTCGCAGGATAAAAGATATTTCTTCGTCATACAGCGTAGGTGGCCGTCAAGTTCCTGTTCGTGGCACTGTCAGGGACTTGGGGGTGCTGTTTGACCTCTTTTAGAGGTCATATTCGCCAGATGTGCTTGTCTAGTGCAGCCATGCTCGGATTTCTATACCTTAGTGGCATTCAGTTCCCTATTTTACTTTATTCTTTTGAATATATTTATAATTATTTATATAGGTGACATACGAGAGTCGCTCGATTAAACTTTTACAATACACACACATGTGTGTGTGTATATAGGCAGTATTCACGAAAAGAAGAAAATGAACACCCTGAATATTAAACAATCAAATCATTTTCGTAACTTTGTTGAGCTTGCAGATAGCAAGTGATCATAGTAACTTCACCTTCCTATAAAAAGCTGCAGGTGCGCCAACCCAAATTTATTAAATTAGAGTACCGATTGAATGAATTTGTGATTTGTCCTCAGACCAATTGAGTGTTAGAAAGGAAAATTGTCTCCGTTCAATTCTACTTACAACACTTCCAATTTTAACATTTTTGTATATATTATTGTTTATATTATTATTCCATGCATGCTACATTATGAGATTGTAAGCATTTTTTTTTTGGTTGCAGATATCGCCATTCTTTGATTCTTCTGCGGTGTATCTGCGCGGGACGATTGGTGGTAAGTCAAATTAATATAATATTCTCATGAATAATTTCCGTGTGTGAAGAAAATAAATGCGAATCACCTTTCCTGTATATTGTACGATTAATTAATAATGTAGGCAGATAAATTTGGTATTCCTAACGTTAGGTGATCGAAATACGATCTGCTCAGTCGCTTAAAATAATTGGGGACCTACGTTCTGTTGAGCAAGGGGTATATTGCGACCCTTTAAGGCCCGCTGCTTGCCACATCTCTCCGTACCCAGAAATGGTACGCGACAGTCGGGCAGCTAGAGGGATTATTACGGAAAACCCCGACTTTTTCGCTTCGTATTAATGTATAGCTTTACCATTAATATAGTTGTACTAATCTTTGAGAACATTCCGCTCTATGGTATCTGATTACTTAGTAGGCATCAATTTTTCGAAATAATTGACAAAAATAATCCAAAAGTGAAACATTGAAATTCTTTGCATGATCGGTTATACAGCATGACAATATTCTAGCGATATGTTCTCTAGCAAGAAATATATATCTCAAATTAACTTATTTATTTAACTTATTGTAGGTTAAAACTATTTATTCCACATTAAAATATGCAGAGTAACTGTTCAGAATGCTGTGGAAGTTACCATAAGAACTTACACCTAATACGCTATTATACGTGGAACCCAGTGTATACTTCCAATTTGAAAACTTACGACCTGTACTTTTGGATGGCAATGCGGTGTAAATTCATTACCTTAGTTTATCATTTTGTTATGTAATTCTTCCTTATATACTCGTATATTTATACATTAATAATCTAGATTTCAATTGTGGGTCTTTCAAAAAAAATGTATAATTCACGGTTGCAATTCAAATATACAGGCTGGTTGATTTTTCATTGTACGCTCATTATTTCGGGGACAATCAAAGTATTAAAAAGATGCAGAAACAAATCTGTTACAATATTTCGTGCTCTTTCCAATCAGGTAAGTTGGAATACTGTACTTTAAAAAACAAAAGAGCCGCGAATGATAATTTGGATTTTTTTTAAATAGGACACCCTTTTATTTCTCTGCATATTTCGATAATTTATTAAATTCCAAATACAGCATCACTTTTATTTTGGGCAATAAAAGCACTATAGTAACGAAAACGAAAAGTACAAGAGTAGGCTTTGTAAAAAGTTAATTATTATTGTTTGTTTTTACTCATCAGTCGCATTTCCAAAGCCTGCATTTGTAATTTTCGTTTTTTTTTTATTATTATAGTGGTTTATCGGCTAAATATAAAAATAAAAGCCCTGCTTTATTCAGAATTTAATAAATTATCTAAGTATGCAGTAAGATACAATTAAAAAAACCCAAATTATCGTTCCCTGCTCTTTTGTTTTTGAAAGTACAGCATTCTAACTTACCTTATTGGAAAGAGCTCGAAATATTGTAGCAAATTGGTTTTTTGAAATTTATTGTGTCGGAAATAATGAGTGCACAATAAAAAATCAACCAATCTGTATATTTTCCAGCATGCAGGCGTCCCAAAACTAGATAAACCCATACTTACTTTGCAATTTTGAATTGAACGCCTGTATATTATTATATTTTTTAATCTTATACTCGAAAAACATTATTTTATTTTGGTATTACCTACCAAATGTACATTTTTAATAATAATGCAGATTTGCTTAACTTTGCAATAAAATTTGATTAATTCAAAGGTCATCATATCGATTTTCATACGAAATTGAAGACAAATTCTTTGGAGAATGTTTTGCCTCTTGGTCATCAAAAGGTAAGCAGTGTAGTTGGACTTTAAATCCTTTTCGTATTTTTTTAATTGCTAAGTTCATAACCCCACCAATTTCAATGTTGATGCTTAAAAAATTAAGAAAAAATTTAACTCTTTAGATTCTGTTAAATTTCATTTAAATATGACTTCGTATAAAACGAAATAGGTTCTAGGTGAGCCTAGACATCTATTAGATACTATATAAAGCGTTCTAGCTTTGATCGAATCATTTAAACACACCAGAAGCATTAACCACATTCTATTTCAACCCAAGTCATTTAATGGAGGTCCATTTGGAAATCCACGATCGTATTTCGCGTTAGAAATCTCATAGGAAACTAACAATTCCACTCGCGCAAACCGATTTCTTTAGTTCCTGGTATTTTAATAATATAAACATGAACGAGAGACTAGGAACCCACTCGATGTGAGTACAAACACACCGGGTTCACCTCGTAAATCAACGCATATTGTCCATTGATCAGGTCGCCATGTGGGCAGCGACGTGTCCGACTCAAATAACAACGCCAGCCGTGTACACGGCCCGCTAAACAATACCTAGCTGTCCCGGGGCATAGATTAACTTCTTATTGTCTCTAATAAGGGAAAAAACGTGGTGATTTATTGGCGTCTGATTGGTTGTACGAACACTTCCATCTCGCGTCGTTCCTCCGCGTAGACTCTTTCAACTCCAACTCATTTTTTGCTTCGCAAGAGCGCACCAGGGATATAAGAAGTACAATAAATGTAGCTCCCTCCGGTGTCCCTGTATGTTTCGTTTCATATCTTTCGTTGTTGAGGTGTTGTTGCGGCAAAGAACCGTCTCTTGTCGCCTCGTTATTGTTTAGTGCTGTCTGGTTGTCACCGATTGTCTCAAACTCACCTCCAAACGTTTCGAACGCAAAAGTGTATACATGTGTGTAAAGAGACGCAGTGAATGCTGTGGAGGTGTTTGAATAATGCGTTGTCTGTCGCATAGATAGAACACTTTCTGATTTATGTACGTATATGAGTAATATTTAGATTCTATATTAAGCAAAAGTGAAGGAAATTTATAAACATATATTGACATGATCTTTTACATCACAAAAATTCCAAAATTCCTACCATCAAACCATTTATCATCAGGGTTAATTAAATACACACAGGACTACCAGCTATACGAATGGTATTTGAATTTAATATGAGAGTGTCGATCATATACTGGTACTTGGTGGTTTCAAAATTAGCTGGAGACATTTATATTGAAAGCGATCAATGCAAACTAAATAATTGCATTGAACAGATCAAATCGTATTTATTTTGTGTGATAATTAACAAAACAATTTCTACATAATGTTACACTACATTTTCCACAATAAGTTAGTGGTTTAGATGTGCATTTTTGATTTTGGTATCCTCTTTGTTTTTCCCTTTTTAACATAAAATGCCCTTTGTTATCGAACCTTACGCCAGTGAATATCTTCTACGCCGATGTATTAGGCTTACCACTTGTTGTTCTTACATTTTGGCCCAATTTGATGTACGGTACTGCTATGGATCGACGAAAACCCAACAAATTTATATTGGTACCGTTTACCTTTTTGTGAATTATCCAGGCATTTACAACAGCCATATCTAATGTCCTAGTAAAGAATGGCCAACACCATTTGTTAGCTCTGATCTTAGTGGCATATTTTCCCACAAACCCGTCGTGTTGATGCATCTCCTCGTCAATTACTGACTTGAAAAAATAGTTCTACAGTGTGGAAGTTGGTGGCCACAATAATGCACCTGTCGTTCCACTTCACAAAAAGTATTTCCCCCATTTGCATCTAATCGAAAATCAAAGCTTTCGTGGCTTGCTTGGCAAGAGTTTTTGTATCTTTTATACGGCACTTTGATGACACCTGTTTTTTCTTAGAGTATCTGTAACCCGCTATTCAATTTTTTGTAGGATCTGAAACACAATCTAGCACGTCAAGAACGACTCTTGACCCCAGAGTTACATCTTTCCGATCATTTTTATCGATGATCACTATCATCTCATCCACTGATAGTTCCTTTTCGAAAGTTCCGTATTTTTTAAATTCCGAATTAATTTTATTGAACAGAGGTCTAACTTTAAAACCTCTGTCCGTCTTATCGGCATGTGCGTTATCGGTGAAGTGGATATTTTTGTTAATTTTTAGAAACTGATTTCTGGGCATGCATTTTTTCTATAATACCTACTCCAAGATCTTCATCTTCACTCCAATAAAGCTTTTCCGAAGAAACCTGATTCTGAATATCTTACCGTTTCTTTTATTATGTGATCTAGAATGACAGCCGTGTAAATTTGCCCAAAAATTTCAAGTGATGATTTTCCTTCTAGGTTATATAACAAATTTTCGGAATTTTTTGAGGCTACTGATCCTTTCGGTGGAAGCTTTGAATAGGTCAGGGGAGTTTTTTTCCACGAAGAAAAGTCCTCAGTGAGTAGTTGCCTTTTCTTCGGTTTTTCTTGCTGCTAGGCCTTTATCTTCACTAGCTGTAGGCCCTGCTTCACTGCCATAATCGCAGGTTTCTTGCGGATTTACATCTGAAGATTTGTAGTGTTTCCACAAGTTTGCTCGGAAGATCTCCTAGTTCCGCTATGCCTAAAATGTCATCATCGGCTGCATCTTCATCTGTGAGTGCATTTGGATCGGGTGGTAAAACTACTAAAACAATCTCTGGTGAAGGTGAAGGTAAACATTGAAGAAGTTACGGAATGTCTTAAACGAATTGAAGTTACAGTGGATAAGTATGATGCTAAGGACATTTACATCGTAGATGAAAGGGGGCTATTTTATCGTGCGTTACCAAGCAAAACATTTGCTTTAAAAAAATGAAAAGTGCATAGGGGGGAAAATGTCCATAGAACGACTAACAATTTTACACTGTGTCAATGTGGCCGGGGAAAAAAAAACTAATCGTTATAGGTAAAGCCTGTCCCAGATCATTGAAAAATATTAATCTAGAAGAATTACCTGTTATATGGCGATCAAATAAGAAGCCGTGGATGACAACTGCTATATTTACAGATTGGATTTTTCAGTTAGATAGAAAAATTGGTATTCAAGGTAGAAAGATTTTGCTGTTTATGGACAATACTGCTTGTCATCCACGGGAATTAGAGTTGCAACACATAAAAGTCATGTTTTTTCCAGCATGTACAACTGCTGTTAATCAACCATTAGACCAGGGCATAATAAAAAAACTTTTAAACTTGGTACAGATCTTTTATAATAAAACAGATTTTATGTGAAGTAAATAACGATAATGCCAGAATTACAGACTAAGTTGGCTTACTGGATGCTATATATTTAATTCATAAAGCGTGGCAAAGTGTTACCAATACAACCACACAAAACTGATGAAGATTTTGAAGCAGAGGATTGTCTACCATTATCGATGCTTTCACAGCTGGAAAAACAGACTACCTTAAACGGAATTAATGTTGAAGGTTTTATAAATATGGACGCTAACCTCATAATTCAAGATGAAGATATAAATTCCGAAACCGCTCACAAAGAGAAAATAAACTCTGACGAAGAAGAACACGATTGTGACGAAAACTATGCAAATCCAATAAAAAATTATAAATGCATTAAAAGTGATAAAGGATTTAAAATAATTTAGTGCAAATGATGGAGATGTTGAAACTTTTGGTTTACTGAAAAACTTGGAAATGAGGTACAACATACTTAAACTAACTCGTCAAAAAACACGTCAAACTTCCATGTTAGAATTTTTTGTATAACTGTTTTCACTAGTTATTATGCATTCACTAGGTATTATGCAAATGGAAAATATCTTTTAAAAATTGAATTATTTTAAGATAATTCCCTTAAGCGGACATCCCTCTTGTTCGGACAAAAGTTACGGAACGAACAGTGTCCGTTTTAGAGAGATTTCACTGTACACAATTTGGATAACAAAATAATCAATTTTGAAAAGCATTGCAAAAACTATCTGTACTATTTATGGACGATAAGTTTCGCTGCTTCCTCTCCAACGACCTTGAAAAATCTATTCTAAATCTATTCGAACAGATACTCCTATGTCTGGTTATAGGAAGAAATAATTTCCAAGAAGATTTGGTCGCCCTGTACTCAAATATGTCGCACCGGTGATTACGACGCAAGCAAATATATTGCATCAAATCTTGTTCCTGCTAACTACTCCATTTCGTATGGGAAAAATTATTTTCATAATACAGAAACATCATCGCCACACATAAATGCTACAATTTAATTACTTACCTTTGCTACTCATTAATTCCGGTTCCCATGCCCCTTTCCTAGACACCGACCGCATTGACATCAACTAAACTAGTACCGTGGACATCGGACATCGGTCGAAATAAGTGAACTTACTGGAAATTTTATACTGGTACCGGCACACGAGTCGATTTCGTAGAAGAGTCCACTCGTTGACGGCCGCGCTGATTTATGAAAGACAGCCAGCGGTATTTTAATGGGCTTATGTGTCTCCCGTTCCGAACATAAACGCTTATGACAAAATTCTAACACCTATCACCTCTAGCTGCGCGTAGTAGACATTACCAGCATACATGGGACAACGACGTATCTACTTATGTAAGATTCGGACATGCCCGGACTAAGAAAGAGGTAAATTGAATTTTTTCCGTAACAGTTTTCGGTGAATTCCTGTTTGATGTGGTCGACACGTTCCCAGAACTACAATGTAATGCGCGCGGATCGGTATTCTTTAATCGATACGTCAGAGGTTGAGATTTTTTTTCGTGTAAAATTCGATCGAAATGATAAGGGGACATCTGGGAAGAGGACCTATTTATGTTTGTTGGATTTAAGATTTATTATTCAAGTTTCCGCTGGTTATTGGGTAGGTACGTTGGTGAAATGCAAAGTGATTTGTCATCATAACGTGTCTGTGAGCTCCTTTCTAACATATATAGAGCTGCTCTTCTCCGAAATTTCTGTTATATCTACGCTGAGAAAGAAAAAAGATTTATACCCGTTTAAAGGAATAAGTGCCGTACAAAATTTCAGGTTAGGGAAACAACGGTAATGGTACAAGCTCTAGATGTGTTTGGTTTTAGATTATGCAAATCATTCAATGACAAGTAATGTTTCCTTATCGTTTTCTCATATATTTTATTAATTATCATAATTATTATTAACTGTCTATATTTGCTAATACAGCACCGTTTTCTACATAAAACCGAGTTTATTTGCCAAAAAATAAAAATAAAAACATTCAATTGGTAACCGGTCCCCTGTTGTTAAATTTTCCAAAAATAATTCACGTCATCTTTGGAACTATGTAATATACTTCAAATTATAAAAAAAAGATAAAAATCTGTTATAGTTTCCGAGATATTTACAAAAATTTAAAAATCATTCAAATCTTTGGAGGGGGCTGGACCCCGAAATTGGGGGTTTGGGCACAAAGAGAAAATGGTGTTGTTCTTACACCAAAGTACTCTTTGAGTCTGTGCAGCTACATCGGGATGTGCGGGGTCAGTGTTTCCTTCAAAGCTTCCCGATAAATTATGAATGACTTCCTTAGAAATGGTTTGCTATTTCATCTATGCATTTCAATTATAAAAGGAGACACCTAAGTATACGACCATTGTCTGGTAACAAAATATCATTTGCTAACTTTGTCTCTAACGTGTACTGACACTTAGTGACTTGATCGTTTTATTCCTCGATGAGTGCATGTGCAATTTCCGATTTTCCCTTAAGATAGGTCGTGGATGTCCCCATAGAGATTGAAGCAGCACCTCCCTTAGTCTGGGCTCTATCTTCATATACTTCCTGACAATTTTTGAATTACTAAGACGTTTGATTTTTGTTATTTTTTCTTCGGAAATTTGCTCGATACGAAGGACGACTTAATCTTACCATAAATGCTTAGCGGTATAATATGCACATTATATCGGCATATAATATAGTTATGTAGGCGTCCAGTGCTCATGCCAGGGTATCGACACTTTAGGCTGGCTCTTCTGATCAGATTTAATTCTCATTGTGTCCACTCATTCCTCTCAAATTCGTAAGTTCCACCGTTGCAACAGCATCCTGCATTACCTGGTCTGGTATCCATTGGTCTTTAATTTATTATTTTTCTTATAAATCTATCGTGTTCTCTCCTTTCTCTGTGGCCAAACCAGGTTAATCTGTGTGATTAACACGGTTTGGCCACAAGCCATGTTAATTATTACGTAGCACGTAGCATTTTCTCCGTCTATCAATTTCATTATTTCGTATTTTCATCTTCTTTCCTATGTTCTGTTTGTATGAATTTTGTACTTAGAATTCTTCGTAGGACCTTTCTTTACGATATTCTCTCGATTTTCATTCATCCTTGCCTGTTGGGCACATTGCTTCGACTGCGTTTGCTAATACTGGTCAAAATTGCTCGTTTGTATATTGCCAATTCTATTGGTTTGTTGATCTTTGTCTTTTAACAGCCCATGATACCTTCAACATATTCCATTTCTTGCTTTGATGCTTTCGCTTTTGATTTTTATGCTTTTATCAATTCTTCCATTTACCGTTTGGAAGTGATATTCTCTTATTTTCAAATCTTCCTCACTATCTAGCTCTTTTGGGTTTATCATATATTTTATTTTGTCGTAGTATTGTGTTTTCTATAATTCGTTTTCATCTGTCGCCATTACTACTAGGTCATTTGCATTATCTATGATCTGGTTTTACTCTTGTGTGATGATTCTTTGAAGTCCTGAATGTGTGATAGCTTCTTCCAAACTTTATGGATGTGCATTGCCCTCAAACAATTTTACTCACACCAGTTCTGAATCGCAAATGGCAGTAGCGAACCTCCTCCTTAAAAGATACCTATATGAATTCATATTAGAATTCCGCAGTAGCTAATTCATCCAGGAACGCATTGGCAGCTAATCGCATTGATGATGAATTCACCTTATGTTTTGAGGATGTTTTTAAAACTACCTGAAAACTTACCGTGATAAGTTGGCCGGTTTATTTTGGATTGGGGATGAATTGCACTGTAATCTAACGTTGTTATTTATAGCAATATACATATAGAGACCTGGCCCTAAAATAGAAGCCAATGAGATTTAACAAGCTCCACCGAAATAACTAAAGTTTAATTTATAATGATGTATGATGAACTTTATCACCCGCTTAATTATGTAAGCAAAGTAGTTAAACTTACGTTGTTCTGATCCAATGTTATCACAAAATGTCACCTATCAGTACTTACAAACTTCATTACTTGCAATAACATGAGTTCAACATCGCCAGTAACTTCTTAAACTTCCTTAAAAAAATGATGGAAAAAAACCGACAAAGCAGAAGAATCATTACCCAGGTCTACTACACATCCGTAACTAACAGGCAAACAGAGACACATAACAGAATCCCCTATGGCGTGCATTGTATATTAAAAATTCTCGCTATCTACTATGCGAATCGCTCGGCAGCCTATCGAAGCGAAACAAATGACTGATGTACACACAAAGAGGAAACAGAGCAGGGTTATGTCCTTAGATTGGTATCAAAAATGGAGCGACATCCGCTTTTGCTCATTGTGAGCTGCAATAGCAGACCTAAACAGACCAATACATGTGTGCGTACACATGCTGTACATACAAGTATTCATGGATGTCACGCGGATATAGGCATGCATATTCTTACGTTTACGAACGAACCAGTTGTATTATGCCTACATTTCTTCGTCTGATGTCACTGTTTGTTACTATAGTTCGGCAGCTATATCCGAACGTATTGTTGAAATTGAAACCACCACTATCATGTTAGGGCAAACGATAATGGTAGTTATTGTCTACCACACTAAAAGACATAGCTCTCTAGAAGTGCAACAGTAACAGGGGATTTAATGGGAGATATTTTTATATCATTGAGCTAATATAGCTAAACATTACTAATAATTGTATAGTTTTTTGTTACAATGCAGAATTTAAACGATATATTCTACTTAATCCAACCAATTATTTTAAAGTAAATTCACTTTATTCTGAATATTACTTCAGAAAATAGATAAAAGTCACATGCTTCCAAATCTGGTGACACCTAGATCTTGAGATAAGCCAGAAATTTTCCCAGGAGTAAGGCGAATCATTTTGAGGAATACCTAACCAATTCTTTTATCAATCTTCATTTTCCTCACATGTTCACCCCAATAAAAGTCCGGGATAGTGTTACTGGTTGCTGTTTGGCTAGGTCGAGGTCATTCAACCATGATTACTCCACTGACATCCAACAAAACCATTCGTATTGCATAGCCTATGGTACCCGCTCAAAACTCCGTGTTCATGAGGAAGACTTTAGTCGAATACTGGACAACTTTATAACTTACAAATAGAGTTTAGATCTATTTTCATAGAGTAAAATTCGCACTAAAAAGAACGAACTCAGTTGAAGTTGTGGGTGATGGGACTTATGCGTAATGACCCACAGCGTTCTATCCAAAAATGGGCAGTTAGTATGTACATGTAAAAATTTCGGATAAAGTAATTGCGAGGGCAAAACGGAAATGATTGAATTCAGAAATTAAATATTAGCATATTAAAAGAACTCTGGTAATACTTACATTTTAATTTCAACAAATAATTTATATCTACAGAACATGATGGATAATACGAATAATAATACAATTTATTCCAATAGCAGTATACATAATAACAACAATATGTTGTATAAGCCTGAAATAAGTCACAAAAATACAAAATATAATATTACTATATATAGAAAATACAATAAGCAATACTATATAGTTGAAGACAAAAAATCATTTAAATTGTAGCACGAAATGCTTAATAAAAACTGCTTAATCGATTTTCTGAATAAGTTAAAATTTGTAGCGCTTTTTATATAATTAGGAAGATGATTATACAATTTACAGCCTATGTAGTGGGGACTTTTTTTGGAAAGTTTTTTTGTGAGGAGGAGGCATCAGATAATTAGTAGTGCGGGTCTTATAATGATGAGTGTTATTATAAAGCGAAGATTCTTCTTTGTACTTAAAAACATAACATAATGTTTCATAAATATATAAATCATAAAAAGTAAATAATGAATTTTCTTTAAAAGTACTTC
>JARFOC010001101.1:113612-129533 GCA_031763485.1 Osmoderma eremita | reverse complement strand
TCGTAGTGGCGACGCAAATTAAATTCTTTGAATACGCTTATAGATTCTTTGCAAATTAAGCATAGTGCTTTATTGTACTTATTAATTAAGAAAACAGCAGTGGGCGCTGTGATCTGCGGACGTATCACACAGGAGCAATAAGGACATATTCGGAAATAGCGGGAAATTCAAATTTATTTCAATAGGAGCAGCTGATTAAAATTATAGATAATTATAGTTTACGGAAAATCATAATCTATAATGTATAAACCTTATTGACTATTTTTTTATGCGGGGATTTAAAAGCTACGCGTTCTTTTCTATAGCTATATAACGTGTGCAATCTTCAACAAATTCATATGTGATCTAGTAAGATATCACCTTAAGAAGAAATACAAAGAAACTCGGGTAAATAACTGTACGAACTTCAATAGTTCATTCGTAATAAGTGTTCTAATAATAATTATATGTACACAACAATCAAATGCTCTCGTGAAGTTCAAATTGTTATCGTTCATCGTTAAAATGTATGAAAACGCAAATATTTGACATATTTCCATTTGTGTTCTTTTTAACAAAATTGAAATAAACGCATGCATTAAAAAGTCATTGTTAGAAATGAGATTCCGATGGTAGATCTGATGATGATCTTGTGTTTGCAGTAATAATCAATTCATGCACTATATGGTCAACTATGATATCCAGCTCATACATTTTATTTTCTTCTGCAATAGTATGTTTTATGCAATTCGTCCATTTCGCAGCTGTTGCAAGGTTAATGCCTTCTTTTAATAAGATTTTTACTTCTGCTAATTTGAAGGTTTTATTGTTGGAACCAGCGTGATGCTTCACTTGTGCTCATACAGGTTCGATTGGATTCAAATTACAGTGGTATGGCTGTAATCGTAAAACTGTGCTGTTATCATTTCGTCAATCAATACTATTGGATTATCGCCTACATATTTTTTTGTAACTTCAAGAAGCTCAGCATTTAAAAATGTATTATCGACAACAATTTCCATTGAAAGAAGCCACTCAATTAGTGCGTCTTTTTCCATGATGCATTAGGTAATTTTTGCGCCTTAACGGAGTGGTAGGGAGCGTTATCCATTACAATAATGCATTTGGGCTCAAGATCAAGTAGAACTTTTGCCATCCACTTTTTGAACACTTCATCGTTCATTTCCTCATGATAGTCACCAGTTTTCTTTGATTCAAATAACAGGAGACCATTTTCAACAAACCCCTCTTCGCTACCAATATGCAAAACAATCAATCGCTTTCCTTTTCCGGATGGTTGTTTTAAACCAGTTGTAGCTTCCTCAATAAATGCTTGCTTTGCATCAACTACCATTGTATAGTCCCAAACTTTTTGTTTTGTGTGGCCTGCATTAACCCATGTCTCATCCAAATAATAAATCTTTTTACCCTCGGCACGATACTTTTGAATAGCAATTAGATAAAAGCGCCTCCATAATACGATGTCTTGCCGTTGTGTTAATGTAGGGTTGAAAGAAAGAATGTACATGTCTTCTAATTCTGGATTTTTCAGATTCGTCCAAATGATCATATATTGTTTCAGGAACACGTTTTTTGGAGGGGGAATTTATAATTTCCGTAGTACCAATTTCTTTCACAATATTTCACATAACTTTTTCGCCGAGTACAAGCTGATTTGCGGCCAATTTTATTGATACCGACTTCGAGTGGTCATGCTTCATCTGCGGATAAAGATTGTAAGCCATTTACCTATGGCCACTGCGAACATGTTTTCTTTGAGGATTTTTTGATAGTCCCGGTAATAGGTTATCATCTCGTTCCAGTCCATCTTCAGCCATATTAAAACACTGAACACCCTGCAATAATTCTCCATAAATACCTTGTAGCACTTTCAATAGATGGAACATACCTCAAGTTTTCAAGTACTGCAATAATCGAGTTCCAGCAAGAACTATTTTGGAGGCAATATTTAAAATTTAATAAAACGGAAAATATAAACAAACAACAATTTGATAGAAAATAGACTTTCGTTGTCAATCAGAGTGGAATGCAACGACTGAATTTGACAAATGGCATTACAGTAAACATAAAAAAACGCGATTATCAGAGATATTTCATTTTATCCAACATAAAGTCATTGGGCGAAAATTATATTCTTTTCGTGTATCTAAATCTATCGCCGATTTCAGCCGAGACATTTTCTGCTATCTTTTCCAACGCTGTTTTCTTAAAATGAATGGACAGTAAGATGTATATTTTTGTATTTGTTACGGTCCAAGTTATTAGGATTTGATCGTTGGGTCGATTTCTGCTTGCGCGTTTGACGGCTCTATCCCATCATCTTAAGTTTTTGCATAAATCGGGTCACACAATCCTGGTGCGATTGTCTTGGAGTTATATTTCTTTAAAATAGCGCAAACAATTAATGTTTTATTGAGCCAAAATAATTCATGAGTTCTTCAGTTTTAGATCTCTGAATTAATCCATATTTGCAATAGAGATTTATAAATAATGCTGCGTTTATTAAAATGGAACTATTTGTTTTAAATATCGGCTTTTAAGATTACCCCTATTTTAATGTCGTTAGACTTTTGGTAGTGACATCTTGTATGAGTACAGTGATCTTAAAGATTCAAATTTTTCAACAAAACGAAGTCCTATAGCATCACAAGGCCAGACATCATCATAAGTACTTCGATAGAAGTTTCTCCAAACGATTTATCCAATAAACTCCCTCGCATCAAATAAATGCAGCGACTTTGATTGACCGAATGGGTCCTCATTCATTTTTCATAGTCGCTACCATTGACCAAGCACAAAGGGCGAACGTATAGCGTTTTAAGGAATGAGAAAGAGAAATAAAATCTCCTAATTGTTTTTGGTCACCGCAATCTTCTCAGGTGCTCGATGGTCCTCGCGTCTCCAATCCGTGATTAATAACAGTGTGCCAGCGGTAATATTTCAACGTTTTCTGTGACGATAATTACCTTCGATATACAATGATCGTGAGTGTCGTACGTGGAAAGGCATAACGCGTTCCTTTCATAATGCGACCGGTAATAAAAGAGTCGATTGAATTGCTTAATCCGCCCGTTCAGCTCTGGACTGCTGCATTCAGTTGTGCGGCTATGTCGCATACGATTCAATTGAGTATTTAATAGTTCGGCTGCGTCGTAGTGAAGAATATACTTAATAAATAGTGTTAAGGAAGGCTCGGATTTATAGTAATATGTAATAGGACATTTAAATCCAGCCTAAAATAAAGATAGGACGTTATTAGAAAGTTATTCTTTGGAAAAAAGCAATTTTAAACGCTATCACCGTCCAATGACATTTATAATTACTTATGTGTGCATTATTTGCAACCAAAGATAATTTAACACATTTCAGCCAAACATATTTAACCCTTAACTACAGACGTCAAATTATGGAAACGTTATTACAGACCACCGGTAATTTTTACTGGTTATACTAAATTTATAAACTTTTTGTATAGTAATTGATAAATTAATTTAATATATATTTGTTATATTCTCTTGGGTATTTATATCTGGTAAAAGCTGTAAAACTCTTGAGTTTAATAAAACCACACAAGTTTTATAAGAAAAATATATTCAATGATCTTTTTTTAATAATTTTTTAATGTTGTAAAAAACGATTATAAAAAACATTTAAACAAAAATTCATTTCATTACACTAACTTAAAATATAACAAACTTCAGATAAAAAAATACAGCATTACGAAAGAAAAAAATACATTTGAAACAAAACCCGCAAGAGGTAATGTAGTTGAAAAAATCAAGTCGCACACTCCTTGCAAATTCTCTCGGTGCATTGCAAACATATGGGAGTTTTACATATTACGCATATATGTGTTGTTTTTCTTTCTTTGTCAGCTGGGCACCTCCTGCGGGTTGTTCTTTTAGCATTGGAAGATTGAGCGGCTTCATAATGTGGAGTTTCCATTTTGAGTATACGCTGCAAAGGAAACCGGATTTCGCGGGGAAGGCGCGTATTTTGAAATCTGCGTTTCGTTTCTGGCTGTACCAACATCATTGCTAATTGTTTGGAAAAATCATAGCGGTCCATTTTTTGATTATCTCGATATGATTGGTGCGCGATAAAGGAATTCACAGATGCTATATCTACCAATCTATAGAAAATAGCCATTGGCCAACGACTAGTCCTGCGGCTACAGCAATAAATACTGCATTTTTCGTCTAGACTATCTACACCTCCTTTTGTTAAATTGTAATAATCAATTATCTCCGGCTTGCCAGTTTAGACATCGTTGGTTTTATTATGATGCATTGACGAAACAAGCCATACAACTTTGCTTTTTTTTTGGGACATAGGACAATAATGTCATGTTACTTGTAAATCCATAAAGAGAAGAGTTGATTTGTTTTTGTCTTGTCGGCAAAAACGAAGGTGGAATTTCTGCTTTATTTATCTGCAATGCCCCAACAAAGGTAAGATTTTTAGTTTTCAATACATTCATTAGTTCTATAGATAAAAACCAATTATTAGCGGTAATATTATGATTTGTGTTATAAGCAGGTCTTGCCAGTTTTAGCACAACCTGTGTAGGCTTTGAATATATCTTTCCCTCCTCACTAAGATCATATCCATCTGAATCTTTTGCGCAGTAAATATAAGAATTAAGGAGGTATCCCGTCCTTGTATCGGTCAGCGCCATAATCTTTAGCCCGTATTTGGCTGGCTTGAGAGGCATGTACATTTTAAACTTACATCTACCGCGAAATGCAACTAGTAACTCATCTACACAAACATTTTCACCAACACTGTATACAGATTGACAGTATGCGATAAATGTGTTAAATACTTCTGATATAGCAGCCAATTGATCATTTTTAATCCGTTCGTTTCTGGTTTCCGCATCATCAAACCTTAGACAAGAAAGAACTACTTGAAATCGGTTACTATTTGTTACACATCTAAAAATATCTCGGCCACTTCCATCCGTAGCAAAAATTGATCGAATATTTTCGTGGTCGGATTTGAATATCGAAGTTAATATCAGTAATCCTAGGAAGGATTTCAATTCTGCAAGATTTAACTCTCGGAGATCAGAGTCATTTGCGCTATTTCTATATTTCTCCCTTATTTTTACAATTTTTGCATTGGTTGAAAGAAGAATCAGATTTGGAATATTATTATCAAAAAACAAATTCCACACTTCCTCAGGATCTGCAGTATGCGCCATCACTTGACAATGATGTTATGTTGCAATGTTCTAGTATGTTTAGGCACTGCAGGATGTTGCGACAATTTAAAACGGTTTTTACCATAGAAATAACTGGTATTTTCAACAGCGTCCGAGGTTGGATTTTCGATGTCATCATCTTCTACCTCTATTTCTGACACAGTGTCATGTCCACTCTCCACATAATCATCACCTGAACCTAAATCACTTATATCAGAATTAATTTCTTCCGGCCATCTTTTAACAGCTTCTTCAAAATCTAAAGCCTCTTCGAAGGGCCCGGACTACTTCTTTCACCCATTTCTATATTCTAAAACAAAAACACAAAACAATAATATAAATAAAAACAACTATTATCCAATTTAATTGTAACATGCATTAAAAAAATACTTACGTCAACATAAATTCCTGGATGTCCCTCTGTTAGGTATATGTAGTGATAATGCTAGCGCGAATGATTCAAATATCTCTCGTGGAGCCTCAACAAATAACAAGAACAAAACCCGCACAAATAATCCAATCGAATAGCGAGAGACCCGAAGAAGGTTTATCGATAGCTTAGATGCAGAGTTGGGGATATACCTCAAAAAAACAGCGTAAATAAGCGGTAGGGATGCTGAGGAACGGATAAGGTGAAAGGAATTGATCGGAGTTCTCCTTTTTTTCTTTAAATTCCGTCTGTTCGCCGCTTCTTCACCGCTGACATATGTTCCCGGGCTCATTAGACGAAAGCCGACAAAGGATAATTTGGCAATTGACTGTGGGATCCTTTTCTTAAAACACCGCTACGGGTCGGTGAAATGGGTTACCATACACATAATATAAGTTTAATGCCATTTATAAATGCAGGAATTAATGTATTTTCGTATTCGTATGGAGTTATAAGGTTAAATTTTATCTTTATTTCTGTTTCCAGTACCCGTTAGCAACTAGTTTATGGATTAATAAAATATCTATACATACAGAGCGGGTAAAAATATATCTGGCAAACCCTGACGATCAAGCAGACAGATTTTTTTTACAAATTGTGTACGCTGATCAGTATAAGTATTGAGGCACCCGTTTCAAAACAATTCTTACTGCTAGCTGTTTATTAAATCTTAAACGTGTATGGTATAAAATATTTACTAAAAAATAAATATAGGGGAGAGTGGTACATATAGGGACGCTTTTTTTTTCATTTTCTATTTAAAAATAATGCTTTGATTTTGAGCTTCCATATTTTCAGGCAATATTTAAGTTATAATTGTCTATTGATTGTATATGCTAATTGTCATGATCTTAGATATTTAGTAAAAAAAAAAAAGGGTGTTTCCCTATATACACCACCCGTCCCTGTGTGAACCATGGCATGGTATATAGAGGGACATTGGAAAAATCAAGGTAAATTATTGTAAAAGTGAGTCAAATTTAAGCTGTTTAGCTGCTCTTTTAGTTCCTCCGGGCAGCGTAGCTCCAGAAAGTTTACAAACAATATCTGGAAGAGTAAACTCTGAATCTCACGTTTTCCTCAAGAAGTTCACACAGTATTCATCCGACTCTATCCTGTCAATTGGCCGACATAGTGCTTAACACTTTTTTTAAGTGGATACTGAACTATAACCAAATCTGTTGCTTTCAATTATGCATCATATTCCTCTTTTCCTTCTTCTGAATTTATCTTGTTATCGAGCGAATCATCATCAACTATCCCTTTCTCGATATCACTCTCGCTAGACGGGTCATCCGGAATTACTTTTCTTTTCACTGTTCGAGCTCTTTGCCTCTTCTTTTATTTTGCGATGTCGTTTTTCATTCTCTTATTTTCCTTTTCTTGTATCTCTTTCACATTCGGTTGTATCGGTCAAAACAGTGGATCGTCTCTTCGTTCTTGTTTTTTTGATTTCCACTCCGTTTTTGAGCCTTTAAATGTGGCCTTATCTCTTCTGGTGAAACTAATAATTTTGTAAGGCTTTTTGAAGATTCAGGCTGTACTGAATCCGTTGTATTCGCAGATTCGTATGGTTGTACATGACTTGACACGATGTTTGATGGTGTGGTCTCTAAGTCGTCCACTATATGCGGATTGAGAGATTGTTCTTTTTTTTCATTCATAGCATTTGTCTTTGGTGTTGACCCCGAAGTATTTGCATGTTTATCAATTTGTTCGTCAATATTTAATCTGTCGGCAACATATGCACTCAGATAGTCGTCTTCTGTAAGCACACCTAGATTGTGAGGAGATATTCCAGTACGTTCAAAACCTTTGATTATATTAGATGGTACAAACGCTTTAGGAAACGCGTTCCCTGTCCACTCAGCGATGTTATAAATTGTGAGTGGTATTCCTGGACGGTTTAAGAGCCCATCATCTATTGCTCTGTTATAATGTGCCTTAAATGGTCCAAAACAGGACACATCAAGCGGTTGCAGCTTGTGACTGCAGTGGCGAGGTAAAGTTAAGAGAACTACTCGATTTGCTTACAATAGTTTAATATCTTGATGTCACAGTGGCTGTCATGATAGTCCAGAATAAGTAGGATCTTATTGTCAACACTGCATCTCGTAATCTTTACAAAATTTTCCGCCGTCATCTAGCCACTTGGATGGGTGGATCCTTTTAACCCAGGTGGTGTGTAATGGGAAGCAATAATTTGTATCATCATGTGCATACCTTCAGGAATGTTTTCACAATAATTCAAGCAAATATTTGTCTTCGAAGTAATTATAAAGTTATACTAAATGCACTATAAATCAAAAATAACTTTCAGTATGCACGACCATATCGGTTACTGTTATGAAATTATTTTAACCAGTAATGAAGCAAACTGTGGTTTAAAACTATACTATTATATTGCAGTTTATTACAAAGAATGAAAATTTAATCTATTTTGAAATAGATAGCGCATAAAGTCAATGTCCCAGTATACCCCACTCTCCCCAATATTAAAAAAAATAAAAAGATGAGATTGATATAAAACGCACTAAAAAAGATGAATTTTTTTTCTCTAAGCTCTATTGATTCACCCCACACTAAGGATAAAACATTTTTTCCATTACTTTATAAAGCTTAAGTTTTTTTTGTTCTTAACCATTCACCTCACACTCAGATGTAACCCAATTGGTTCACCCACACTACGAGAAAACACTTAAGCTTTATAAAGTAACGAAAAAAAAATTTATCCTTTGTGTGGGGTGAATCAATAGTGCTTAAGAAAAAACTTATTATCCTTTTTACTGCGTTTTATATTATTAAGCTTTTCTTTTTATTATTTTTTATCCTTTTTAGTAATAATGAAAGTGTATATTATTTTTATTAATAATTGTCCATAAGGTATCTTTTAAGAATATTTAATTATAAGCTATTTTGATCACCGTCTCCCGATTGGATAGTTGTGCCAATACATGTAAATTTAGACCACCGCATTTGATGTAATGATATAATGTATTCATAAGAGATAGATAGGACTGGAGTTGAATAAAGCTACCGTGTTGATACGCAAAAGTTGAAATATTTTGTGTTTAAGCTTAACTTGTAGGTATGCTTATCCTGTCCCGTGGTTAGCTATACAATGATGATCACACTTGTATATTAATACACACACCTAAGAAATCTATAATGAGCAAAGAACTGCTAGGTACTCCACATCATCTAAACATTATTAGATGCTCTAAAGGAGTCAATAATTTATACCCAAACAATCAGGATCTCCACAGAATACCTTTAGATTAATTTACTGTAATTGTGTTGATCATTCGGTATTCTAAAAGGGTTACCATCATAAAAATAAATGATTTTTCGGTTAATTTCCAAACACGGATCGAAAAACCTCACAGTCCTTTCCCCCGCAGAGCCTCTCGCCCGCGATATCTATCAATATTCTAGAAACACGAGGGCATTAGTGTCACCGTTCTTCGATTAATAAATAAACCACGCCGTTCTGGCTCTATTATTTCTGCTCCCATAGCCTAGCTCCTCTCAGAACCGATAATAACGATAATGTTCCTTCGAAATGGAAAGAGAAAGGGAGACGGAAGAGGAGCCGAGCCGAAGAAAAAGATGCTAAAACGAATTATTAAAAGGAAAGGTCCCGCATATAATAATCCAGTCGGTGTTGTGCGTATTGATGAGTATTCGAAACAAGGATACGCGGCCTGTACAGGGAAGGTAGGGTAGCAGCGGCTTCTATAGTTAGCTGTAAATAGCAATAAATGTCAACGTGTCTCTGCCCGCCCGGGCAATAATCGTTCCGCACAAGCCCATAAGGTAACAATAAGAATTCCAAAAAACGAACGCACACATTATATATTTATGATTATTTTTCGAAATTTACCATTTTTCCACATTTTATAGGCGGCATAGATTATTATACCTGCTGCACGGGTATTCTTCGATTCCTTTTGTGGCGTTTGTTTTTGATGTTCGTGTATTGTTCGAATCGAAAATCACGATCTTTTCTACACTGTTAACGGAGAAGAGGTTCTTTTAATACTTCTTGCATTCTGGGAGATTCCCCGAGGGAAGATAATTTTATTAAACTCTCTAGTATTTAACTTATTAATGTAATTTAATAAATAAATAATAATTTATATTGGACTGTCGCGTTTTCTTTCGATTTGTGCTCGATGGACATTCTGACATTCTTCCGTTACACAATGGCGACCAAAAATCAGTTCATTAGCCACCTCGAGGTTCCACTTCGATAACGTTTGCCTAATATGTAGAAGGTTATTAATGTTAAATCAAAATATCCGTTCTACATTAATCAATAAAAAATAATTATTACTTATTACACTGGCGATCTGGTGGTGAACATATCTTCTTCCAACGTTTTAGCACCACCTTCCTGCAATACCTGCATCCAGTTTTCATCAATAGATCTTCGTGATCGTTTATCAAGTTTATTAAGTTCCCCGCAGAAATACTTTGGGTTAACGTTTTCTTTTTCTGGAGATTATTGCAGGTAAAATTACTCAGCGGTTCTGTTGACAGATCTATTATTATTTTTGAAAAGAAGAGAGATACTACCAACCAACAGCAATAAAAATAAAGAGAGCTTATTATATGCGGACGACATTGTCCTAATAGCAGATACATATGCGAAAGTGAAAGGACTAGTAGGAATATGGAAAGAGCGCACAGGAAATATGGGAAGGTGTATATTGGATGCAACGGAAATGATGTTATTAAGAAAAATCGAGCGAAAGACAAGATATGACAGAATGTCAAATGAAAGAATAAGGGATTCTTCGATGTCATCTTGCATCATCTGCTCACCACATCTATTTTTTAATACTCTTCTCTTGAACACACTTTTGCCAATTTTTAGTTGTGAGAATAACATCAAGTTTATATTACTCATACCGGGACCGATACCGATAAATATCTCTTAAGATAAATATCTCTCTTTAATGGGTACTTTCCATTAAGCCATTCTATGATTTGCTCCTTTTGCAATGCTGTTTTTGCCTGTTTTTTTTTACAAGTTTCCTACCATGAAATGATGTATTACCAAGTACAATAATCCCATTGGGTGGTATACTTGTAAGCAATTACTCGACCAACCAGGTTTCATATGTTTGAGCATCCATAACCACCAGCATTGAACAATGCAAAAGGGGTCGCAACCCATTTGGGGATTTTAGATCAGTAGTGAGCTTTTGAGATTTTCGATGTCCCTCAAATACCTCCATCGAATGATATCATCTCGTTCAAATCTGCCCTTTCGTCCTACTTTTTTTGTTAAATTCAAATCCACTATCGTGCCAAAATCTTGAAAAGTGTTCGTTTGACGTTAAGGGGATCATCATCGATGTTAACAGCAGTAAGAATTGTATTCAATGTCGGTGGTATGTTAGGACAAACCTATGCACTTTACGTCGAATAAATGCTTGTACATTTTCATCATATTCATTTCTTTTCCTATGTTTCGGCGAAGGGGGGAACTCCCTCTGTTGCTTCTTTTTAAAATTGTAAATGTTAAGTCTTGAGCAACGCGAAGCCTTACTTGCTTTCTGAACAGCTCCGGTCACGTACATAGATTTATTGAAGTAATTGAGAACATTAATAATCATGTATTGTTCTCTATGGCTAAACGCCACTCCCTCTTGACATTTCTTTCCTAGAGATTCCATTACTCAACCAAAAATTGTAATAAATGAGTATGTTTCCTTTAAGAATTACATTTAAAATGCACACTTACATTTTGTGCATTATTATTGGCGCAATATTTGAATGATTTTTAAATTTTTGTAACCATCTCGGAAAACTATAACAGATTTCTTCTTTTTTGGAGAATATAATTTGAAGTATATTACATATTACATTTCTCAAATGGTTGGCTTGGTTTTACCACTGTTCCAGTACTCAACGGCTTTCATTTTGTAATCTAGATCAACAACACTGCCTCCTTCTTCAAAAATACTTGCAATGTTTTCATAATTGTCTTCTTCATCTTCTGCTACAACTTCCACAAATCGCGGTTCATGTGGTTCCTCTAATAGTTCAAACTCCAATCCTGTTACATATTCAAAGGAGAAGATGTTTTCTTGTTGAGCGCTTACTATCCTATCCTTCAACGCATCATGCTATTCAAGTTCTTCAGGCGTCAAAGGAATTATTGCGAAGTTGGCTATTTGAAACGTTGCAAATAACATGTTCAACACATTAGCTATATTAATCGCTGCCATTAGGCTAAACAGCAATTTTACACTGCACGAAAAAAATCTTCTGTTATATTATTTCAAACGGCCACCTTACATACGCATTACGATAATGGTGTGCGTGATAGAATACTTGTACTTTTAGTTTATCATCATCAGATTATATTACATTACAGATTATTCTTGGAAACGTTATAGAAAGAATAAATAATTTCTAGAATGATTTTTTTATAGAAATTAAAAAATGAAATAATTATGTCAGGATTTAAGTCAAGTGTCAGATCTAAATGTCAATGTCGACTGATACTTATAAATGGTATCTGTTTCCAATCTTTTCACCTTCTCATCTTTATGACTGTCTAAAATAGTGATCGTTATGTGGTAAGCTTAAAGATCTGAAATTTTAGGTCAACATGGATTTTTATCTTTTTAAATACTATATTTACTTCTCAGAAATACTGATGTAACTCTAAGAGTTTATCTCCGTATAAATTAATATTTATTTCATGATGCGATGAAATAACATCTATTTTAACACTATAACGATAACTATAGTGACCTCCCGTTAAAACCACATAAGAACATGCTCCAACATATTCTCGCCTTCAATTCTATTAAACTCCTCGCATCTTATCCGCGCCGCTCTGAGAAATTACGAAGAGTATGGGACCTAAGAGACATTAGCATAAAATCGATTATTTCTAGGCGGTTCGCGCAGTTCGATTTTCCTCTTTTTAACAGTGTACATTGCCGGTGAAGGTAAATTTATGATAATGCACACGGCATCGGTTTTCGTATATTAATCCCGGTATTATTGTATTTTACGGTAATCGGTGTCCGTTTTTATGATTGTTTATGCGATACAGATGATTGGTTGATATGAGTCCGGTCACCCCGGCGCGCGGGAAAGAGCCCGGCGCGATCTTAGGAGGCCGCGTAATCTTCGGAAACATTACCATAAGAAATGAACAGGTGATAGTTGCCGCTATAAAGACGTCTCGGTATAGTAATAATTATTTGCGCCCGTCCAGAGGAGTTCGCGCAGTTTTCCGCCATTAATTCTGTTCCGGTAATCGTAATGATGAGAAATATTCTACCGTTAATTTTTATACGGCCAAAACGTAGTAAAGACAGAGATAGAGAGGAAGCGAAGGCAGCACAGAAACATAGACGACGAGTAGGTACGTTTATAGCGAGAAATATACGCTATGCTGTAGATATACATGGAATACGAGACCAAATGAAGTCGTTTGCAACGGCCTAAGTTAGACATAATTCGTTATATAATGAGGAGACTCAAAGGTTTTGCGACAAGTTCAAGATATGCCTATGTATATATATCTAAGTATATTAGTATGCACTTTAATAAGTGCTATAGATCGTCTCAACATCCGAATGCAGCACAGAGCTTATGAGAATTCGATACACGGTTGGCAAATCGTCGAATCAGCTGTACATTATTACTTCCGGTTCCATTATTTGGGTTTCTAACAGATAAAATACACATTTTAAGGGAAAGAGTAAAATATAAAAGACATATTTTTTTAAAATTAAGAATCAGTGAAAAAGCCCATAACTTCATGTATTATTAGTCAACATTAACGTAATTTACATTTCGAACATTTATTTAGGAATTGTAGTATTATACAATTTATTAAATTTAAAGTAAAATATATAATCCTTTAATAAATAATAGTTTCCACTTTTGTAACAAAAATAGCTGGAATGATACAAATCCCCATATAATAGAATAATATTTAAGAAAGGAATAGCAATTATACACACATGTCTTGTTTCAACTTTTAGTCAGCCGATGAATCAGTTTGATCTTCGGATGATGACGAATCTGTTACATGAATAATAAAATCTTCAATGTCATCTTGCAAATTATCCACATTTCCTTTTCAATATTTTTTACATGCTTGATGCAATTAAGTCAATTATCAACTGTTACAGTGCTATATGCTCTTCGAATTAATTCCTCCATATCTTTTACCTTAAATGTGATATTATTCATTTTTATACAGTTTTTAACTTGTGCCCATGCCATTTCAATAGGGTTTAACTCGCAGTGGTAAGGTGGTAATCGAAGAACTTCATGACCTTTTCCTTTTGCAAGTTCGCCAATCCTGCTTTTATCATACTGCTGTTTAATTTGTGACACGCAAAACAGCAAGGTCCTTTATAACATATCTCAGTGGTTGGTATTTTTCTATCACGCAGCCAATCATTTTTTTCTCAATTTTTTCTCCATGCTGCCGTTGGAATTTTTTCAAATTTTCTGCAGTGGTAGGAAACATTATCAAGAACAATCACCGACTTCTGCGGTATATTTGGAACCAATTTCTTAATAAACCAATCCTCGTATGTGTCTGAATCCATCTCATGATGAACATCAGCAGTGTTTTTTTTTTGCTGAGGTTAATTAATTTCTAAGAAACTAGTAAGGGAGGGGCGGATACCCAATACCACTCCCCTCTCGGATTTTTTTGATTTATCTTTTTTATCTATCAAAAGTAAGGCAGCTTTTAAATCACTTCTTTTAACGTTATTTATTAGCGATCAGAAATATTTTACATTCTTTGGGCTAATTTAATATTTCATATATGATAAATATCTAAAGATCTAATAGCGAAATAATTTTAGTCTTTTATTGTTCTGCGATGTAGGAATACTAAGTGGGGTTGGGATTGGCTGGCAGTTTCTCGTGTTGACGATTGATTCGTTGCCGATAACTTCAGCTGCAGAGCGAATTTTGAAGTCAGAACGTAATATATGATTAACAGCTTCTCCTGCTTCGTCCCTTGATTGGGATTTCTTCTTTTAGCATTTTAATGATGATGGTAACCAAAGTTTTCTATTGCCAAACAATAACACTCTTTTTTTTTCTTTCAACCACACGCATTTCACTCCATGGTTACCGTGGGCAGATCATACGGTCTTTTCACTAATATGTATTTACCGATGTCTAACAAACCCTTCATGTGCCAAAATCGGCAGCCTTGATCTAAGAAGTTATCCTTATACACTTTTCCTTTCTGAATATCTTTTGATATCTTGAAAAATATTTTCTTTCCCGATGCTTTCCCAGACCCTTTTCTGTGTATTATGTGAATGTGTATTACATTACTGAATTAGGGAAATATTTTTCTTAATCGTAGTAACATAGTCCCTTTGATTGTCACCGGTTGAACTATATTATTTCATAGAAGAAAAAGAGATTCTTATTTTGCCCACTGAGATGTTGTTATAGTAAGGTGCCATTATTGAGGTTTACAGTAAGATAGTTTCTTTAATCGTAGTCCAATGAAAAATTTCAAAAAGATTTCTGCCAATATTTGACACGTAAATTAGGTGTAGGATAAGGTGGCTTAAAATAAATTTAAGTTAAAAAATACCCCTTACCACCTTGTTGAATAAAGAACTCTGAATATGCATTTCGGCAACTAAGTTGCCATCCTCAGCAGAAAACCATAAAGGAAAAAATACAATGTCAGGCGTAGCACTCCGAGAACAATCCTGCTCTTAGAACGCCACTATCAACACTGATGTTAAGGATGTTAAGGAATCTAAGTACATAGATATGTCAAAAATATGTAGGATCACACAACACATCTGTTTATGTAGGAACAGACACTATCACGCGCAGACAGACGAGCTACTGTCCCTCATCAGTGTAAAAGTATATCTATATATTTTTAATATATGTATATACTTAGATACTCCAATGAAGTTAAAATTATCCAAGGAGTTTGATGCAACGACTATGTGTGATCATGGTTAGTGGCAGGTATGGCAGTGCTACATGCAAATGTGCCTATTGCTGTAATATCAGTTTTTGGGATATCACATGTAAATAATATTTATAAAAGGGCACCAAGCATACCCCCTTGTGGAACTCCTGATCGGGCTTGGAAACGCTTGAACGTTTTTCGAATATTGGCAAGCGGTGATCACCAAGAATAATAAGAATTTAGAATAACGATTACCCAAAATACCGTCGCACTATGGGGCGAACGCGTATATATCATCTCAAAATTGAATAACTTTAAAAGTAATGCATATATCGTAGT
>JARFOC010001101.1:78015-99415 GCA_031763485.1 Osmoderma eremita | reverse complement strand
GAACGCATTTCGGCGACAGAGAAGAGCTGGAAGAAGCGGTTCTCAGGTATCTGCGTGGCTTGGCGGCAGATTTTTTTTTGACTCGGGCATTCAAAAGCTCGTACACCGCATGCAAAAATGCATTGACCTCAGTGGCGACTATGTAGGAAGATAGGTAAAAGTCTGAACTTTCCATAAATGTACGCATTCATGGAATTAAACATGTTTTACAATGTGAAAAATCACTGGGAACCTTATTTTACGGACAACCCTAGTATATTCCAATATTATCTTTTTTGTAAACAAAAGTGTATTTTTATTTCAAATAAATATCTTTTATCATATACGCCTTTACTTATCTAAATTACATATGACGCCTAAAGACGTCATCAGCATCTGAAGCTAAAATTATTTGTTAGGTGCTAATGACGCCTTTGGGCGTAAAAGTATATATAGGCAAAAATTTAAATCTTTACCAATATCATTACCAAGGTGAATGAAAGTCAAGGTAACAATAATTATATAGTGTAAAATTAAAGTGATTCCAAGGTAATTGATATTCTAAGTGGGTGGCACGCACGCACCGATAGCGAAACCCCGTGAGACGCGAGAAAGTTGCGGGAGAATTGCAACCCTGTGCCAGTGGGCTCGCCATAAACAGATTTTTCCCCTTCCTTGACTTCGTTTTCAACTACTAACATCGATAAATGACCAGCGTAAAAGACATTGCACGTCGCGCTAACTGTGGTAATATGGTATTTACCCCGTCAACTGTTCATGTACTGTACGGGAATGATCCAGATGATCCAGTTAGTGTTTGTTTTCGTTATAACAAAAGTAGTTAATTTTTAGAGTTTGACATTGAGAGATGTATTTTTATGTTTTGCACAAGTTACAAGAAACTCCTATATGACTTCGCGGAAACCGTAGAGAAATCCGCGAAAATAATGGAAGCAGAGGGTCCGGGAGATCCCTTGGTAATAAACAAAAAGAGGAAGTAATACCTGCTGCCATGAACACCACAGAGCCAACAAAAAGCTCCGCTAACGAGAAAAATTCGATTAACGCGACTTGGATTAACGATTTCACGGTAGCAGTATAGAACCGCTTTGGCGTGCTTTCGCGCCAAGAGGACAATCCGGTGTCAATGGACACGGAAATCTAAGAAACCAAAACAAACATAGCTCCTCAAGAAAATAACCCTGCGCCATATACTTCGAAGGCGGCTAATGAAAACACAGGGCGCCCCAAAAAGGGCCCTACGCCCCCTACCACGTTGCCGTCTAGGCTTTCAAAATCGGGTAAGGAACTGCGAAAAATGATAGGTGCGATAATTATCCATTATCATATACAATTCACGGCAATTATCCAATTTAATATGGATAAATATAAAGAATTTGTGGAAAAATACAAAAATAAAATACCATTCCATACTAGTCAGCAGCGAACAACCGCCTACATCATGAAAGGCCTAGACGAAGAGTGTGAGCTGGGAGACAACACAGGAGCGTTCGAAGAGCTAAACATAATAGTACAAACCGTAAGTAAATTACGTAATACAAAATTCCCCACGTACATGGTAGTAGTTGAGAAATCCACGGGCTTATATAATTAAATACTGCATATGAATTCGAATAGGAAATAAATTAAAGGGGGGAGGGGCAGGGGGGGGGGGTATACACGTTAGATGTTTACACTATTAAAAAATGTGATTGTACGCATTTTATAATTGTTTTAGAAACAATTTTAAAATTTTATTTTTCGTGGTTGTATATTTATATTTAATTTCATTGCATAATGCGAAAGTCTATGTACATAGGTATACATATGAGTATGTAAGTATAGTTTATCATTAGCTGTATTCCCTTGTTTTGCTATCGACCCTTCAAGACGAAATAGATTTTAAAATTTTTTGAGTTTTTGGCGACACGATTGAAGTATGCTAAAGTAAGAAATCGTTACATTTTCTAAAGCAGTAGCAATTTTTTGTTACCTATACTAAAAAGAGATTGATGCGGAGGCAATCATAGAATGTTTTTATGAATTTTATTTGGTCCAGTCACCGAGGGGTAATGTTGGTAATTAACACAACAGATGTAGACTTTGAAGACCAGTACTCGATACCAGCAAGTATGAAATAGATGGTATTTATTGCACAGTATTTATTATTTAGTTTGCAGCTCCCAATATCAGTTCTGCTAATGTAACAACTCTCATCAATACTTCCGGTGCGTCTGATGTGCTAGTGAGTATAATATTATCAGAATCTCTTTCACCTAAGCCTGAAAGCTATTTTGATAATAATATATCATCAAACATACTTTTCCTATGTATTTAAGGTTTTTAGTAGAAATGTGATGTTCTAGACTAACATTCATTATAAGGATGCTATGTGCTTCTTGACTGTTATAACAAAATTATGTTGATACATATACATATGTACATTTGATCTACAGTATTCGATGCTTCCACGACATTCACAAATACTTATGCAGATTAGTGTCTCCCGTCTTTAATCGTAGTTTGTAACACTTCCTTCGGAACTATTTCTGTATATGCATTTTGATAGTAAAGCAGAAGAGGGTATTATTTGCTCACGATGACAGTTTTGTTATCAAAATGCCCACTTAAAAATTAAATTATTACTATGTCTATGGATATTAGTAACAATTTAGTGATGCTGTGTATGCACCCTTTTATATATAGCTGAATTAATCTAAAATATAAATTTCAGGATTTTAAGAAAGAATTAATGAGAACTGCCGATGGCAGAGCGATTTTAAAAGAATATGAAGATACCAACGAGTTCACTATATCTAACAGAAAAAAATTAACCAACATTGCGGTATCTTTAATGATTGAAAAATATGGAAACTATCCTAAAATAGATATAAAGGTTTTATATGCTAAAGCAATTGTAAATGTATTCACTTGTTATGCAGACAATTGAAATGGCTATGTAGGTAATGAACATAATGCAAAACTGTAAACATTTTAATTTCTAGGATTTATTTTTCGATCCCTCAACACGGTCTGGATTTTTAGAAACGAGATTGAGAACTATAAATCGCAATTCACCAACACAGAAGAGAACAGCAAATGTGGAATGTCTATCTCCCTGCTCTTCTGAAGTAGAAATTTCAGGGGTAGAAGGAACCATAATATTTCTGAACACTGCATGTGTGAAGACACAGAAGGATCAAATTTTCGACCTTATGGTCCAAACATTTTCTCATAGAAAGAAGTTGGACAGCCTTTTATTTATTACCACCTATCCAAGGATTGGTAAATTAATTCCAAGCATTACTGTTTATAGCTCCTGTATTGTCATATATTACAGATCACTCAAGATTTTTACTTAAAATTTAAAAACAGAAAAACCTTGGCCTTTATTTATTAATAAGATGGGGTGACTTTATGCTAGGGAAACCGGAGATGAACCACCTACTGGTGAGAATTTGTACTATTCACACAGAAGCACTATTCACGCAATGACTTGAATGCTTACCTTATGAGCCATTTATTCTCACAACTCAAATTTCTCTAACAAATTAAAATACAGTAACAAATGTACATTATGTTAAACCGAAAATAATATCTAATATGCTCTAACTAGCAGATTGTTTATTCCAAAATACAAATTATTTGTGTTTGTTTAACAGTATTAACTCATTAACGATCGGATAGTATAATTAGGCTTAGATTATAAGCCGGAAGGTAGTATTATTCAAGTGGTGTTCTGTGTGGTGCAAATCTCCCAGAGTGCGACGTCTAACATTATTTTCCTTCGTAAATTCTGCTGAGGATGGCACTTCATCGAGGTGGTGAGGGTATATTTTTTATTTTTTACTATTTTAAGCCACCGTATCCTATTTTGTATTTTATATTAATATACCTTTAAGTTAAAAATACCCCTTACCACCTTGTTGAGTAAAGAATACGCATTTCGGCAATTAAGTTGCCAGCCTCAGCAGAAAACCACAAAGGAAAAAATATAATGTCAGGCGTATCACTCCGAGAACAATCCTGCTCTTAGAACGCCACTATCAAACATTACTAATGTTCAGAGTTCTTTACTCAACAAGGTGGTAAGGGGTATTTTTTAACTTAAATTTATTTTAAGCCACCGTATCCTACACCTAACCTACATTAATATACCTATCTCGGAAAATTTGGAATCTTATGCATTCAATATTAGACATATGTATGTTTGATGGATATAAAACTATATATAGGCGCTCAAAACAATTTTTTTAAGTCTCCATAGAGCTAGTTGAGCTAACCATTGGAACACGTACGGAAATGATATGGAATAAACAGTCTGGATCCAAGACAGGAATGCATAAAATGGGTGCTTTTTATTTTACCGTTTTAAATTTGCCGTCTGATGTAAACTCAAAGTTAGAAAATATATATTTACTTGCATTATTCCATTCCTATGATTTAAATCTATACCGTTCAACTCAATATTGGCACCTATCGTAAGAGATATAAAATTATTAGAAACAAACGGTATTTACATCAATTGCAAACAATTCTTAGGAACACTTACTTCATTGTGCCACGATAATCTTGGTGGGAATATGCTTTATGGAATGGTAGACATAGAAAATATAATCCTATAGAAAGCACACTCTTTAATATTAACTTGGCTCAGTGCAGAGTCATCTATTGGCTATTATATGCATATTATTGGATTGCATTACATATATTTATTCACTTATATATTGCAGTACATAACAAATGTAATGTTATATGCACACAGATTATGTTTGCGTGCAATAAAGTCTTATATTATTATATATTACCTATAATACAATTTTAATTTACAATTAAATTTCCGTTGAGTCAAACGGAAGACTTAAAACACATTTTAAATAATGCCCAATATGTAACCATTATGAAACCAAATACCTACAATTAAATACATAATATAGATAAAAGTAAATTTATTTATCTGCGACCGTATTCAACGATTATATTAAAAATATAATAACATACCTTTCCTACAACACTTACAATATCTTACTAAAGCACTTGGTGTCTTTAAATTAGAAATACACAAAACTTAAATTGTATAAAACAAACAAAAACACTATGAACTATATATGAACACTATGAAAAAAGGAGCATATAAGAAACTAGAAAGATTAAGGATAGATAAATATAACAATGGGTAGAAACAATAACTGCTAACAACCACTAACAACTTTGACAAATGACCAATGACTTGCTGCGGGCCCTGTAGGCAAACCTAATCAAGAGAAAGAAGGTAAAACAGGTTTTTAGCTCAATTTCCCGTGCGACATCTGTTGGGTTAGTGGCAAAGCTGGCCTTTCAGCTATCCTTGTCTAACAATCTTGTGCCAATTGGTTCCATATTAGTGAAATACCTCTGATGGTAGAGTCCTTCTCTGCTAATTATTACTGTAGAATATGTATGGCGAGAAAGAATGAAGCTAAAAATATGTTGGAAGAAGACACGGCTCTCTTAAGAAATAACGAGAATTATGAGCATTGCTACACTAGGTTAGAAAACGGTGAAAGTAATGTTTACAGGGTTAAATCTAGGAGTGCTTTAAATGATTTAAACTATTTTAAGTTGTATGATAACAATACTGTTGACTGCACGATATATTGACAGGAGTTGCTCAATTAGAGATTAGGTTTTTCTATAAACACTATTTACAGGAAAATGCAAACATAAATTTACAAGTTTTGAATAGTCCATCATCAGTCAATAGTTGTGTTACAGGATCCCCAAGGAAACCCAGCAGGTAGAGCATACGTGAAGGATATGAAGCCCGCCCCGGAAGTTGATCCGACGCTCCCGCTTCGACCATAGGTTTCATGACAGACGCGGCCGGCCTATGCTTTGGCGCGTCAGCTGTTCTTAAACCCATTTCCACATCCGATTTCTGTTATTCCCTACTCCTGCCACCTCCCCAGCTGGCTGTAGGAATGGTAGGGATGATGATGGATGTAAGGTGGCCCGTTCTTGAAGTGCGAGCTGTCAACCGTCCGCCATGGAAGATCTCTTTATTCCACCAAGAGCCGTCACGTCGAGGTACCTGGTTTCGCCTGAAACCGTGGCGTTCCTATAAGAAAAATGGAACAAATTATATTTTTCGCCATCCAAGAAGGACGCAGCACCAAGGCTGGCAAAGAACGCACCGGCTAAAGTATCTCCTGACGAGGCAATGGAGATCCGATATTTGGAATTGTTTTGGAGCGTCGCCCGTCAGCCGCCTCTTGTCGCCGTTGCTGCCGACGCCGAAGAAGAACTCCAACGTACCAGGTCACGGTCTCCCCGTCGCCCCCGTTGCTGCCCGCAGCAAGACGATTTCCTTTGGGGCCGATGTCGCCTCCAGCTCACGCAACACGACGAGCGACCTACCGTTGCTGCGATTACCTGACCCCTCCGGTGGTAGAGGTCTTGTCGTCGATCCGACGTCAATTGCCATCGCGGAGCGGCCGTGGGTCAAACGACGTCGACGCCAGGGAAAACCCTCCAGGCTGAGACATCAGACGTATCCGACGTGTGCACGTGGGGAGTGATGTGTTAAGTTTAACTGTGCGAGAAATATACCGTTTAGCAGAATATCATGTTGGGTCATACTTGCTTGTGCTTAATAATCTCTTATTCTGTACACTACTTGAAGTTTGCAGTTATCGTATGAAAACGATATTTATGCTATATTATCCTATTAAATTATTAAAATGTAATAATGTGTTTGAATAAGTAAAAACTAAGTAGAATGTTAAATATTATTATATTAATATGGGTTTAATATAAAGCTAATGAATTACCCTGACTTAAAATGCCGCGATTGTGTACGCTATCAACAGTTTCTATCTTGTTATTGCTTACAACTATACGAAATTGATTTTGCTGTGAATTGTATACACATTGTTACTCTTAGCTAATAACAGGGGGCAGTGGGATAATACCCGATACTCGTATGTTCTACATGCGTCACAACTTGTAACGGTTTAGAACCACTTCTTTTTGCGACGTAATTTGGTAAAACATTTCAAAACGCCTGTTTAAGCGTGTACAAGAAAGCAATTAGGTGAATAAATTCTGATAAAACACATTTATAAGGTTTCATTGAAACAAATATTTCATTTCATTCATATTAATGTTTCAATGTTTTGCAGTTTTTGTTATCTTATAAGTTTTTATAGAAATAATATGACAGTCAGGTAAAAATAGTTTTTAATATTATTAATATAGCAGATACTGGGAATATCGCAGATATGACTTAATTTCCCTCTACCATTCCCTATTTATTTACTGACGATGTCTGCCTGTACATAAAGTAACTGTTCGCCTGTTATTGACCGAAAACTTTGAGTTACAGTAAAAGAAAGCCTTGGAATAAATGAAGAGGATGCTATTGAGTATTATGACAATGATCGCTATGAAATCGATAAAAGCTGCATTATGGATTTTATTTGGTTTAGTCCTAGAGGAACTGCATTATAAATCAAAACAAAACATACCGATTTTGTTGAGGAAGCACTAAGTAAGTAGATATAATGAATCAATCATTCTCTAACTTAAAAAATCTTTAATAATGTAGCGCCCCGCAGTATTGTTAGTAATACTTCCACAAAAAGCAACGGCAGTGGAGCAGATGAAGTTCTTGTAAGCATTCTACTTAGCGAACCTGTTTACCCTCTACCCGAAAATTCAGTCCCAACGAATTTATGGAGTCTATATATTAATGAAGTGGTATGAAAGAGATTGGTACTATCAACAATTATGTTTAATATATTGATATAATTTGAAGGAATTTCGAAAATATTTGGAAAGATCTTTAGATGGACAAGAAATATTACGGGAATACCAAGAGCACATTCAGCTTTCATCGACGCACAGAAAAAAATTAACCAATTTGATCGTATCACTAATGATTTCAAGATTCGGATATCACCCAACGAAGGAATTGAAACTAGCGTTTTCAAATGCAGTTGTTGATGTTTTCGAATGCTATATGGAACCGAATGGAAATGGTTATGTAGGTTTGGTTGGAACTAATTTCATGTATATGTAATTTGGCATAACCAATTTTATCGAGTTTTGTTCGAATAAAAATTAGGTGCTAAAGAGCTATTTACTAAATGTAATCCTTCATCGAAGTATACTTTTTATTGTTTGAATTTAATATTGCTTTCATTGCAAGTGTGATATAGATTTGACCGAAAACTTTATAAAATCTAGTTTAGTAATGTAATATATACTTTGAGACCTACTGAAAAATGTATTTTCTATATTTGTGGCATAGATTTACTTAACTGAAAAATGTATATTGGCATTAAATCTTTTGATGCGTTAACATAGGTAATATCACTCTTACATTTTAGGAGCTATTTTTTAAACCTGAAACCCGTGCCGGATCCTTGGAAACGCGATTGCGAACATTTAATAGAGGACAACACACGAAGAAAAATTGCGATATCAATGCTGAACCATCATTTTAAAAACAGCCTGTGTGAAAACTGAAAAGGAAAGAATTTTTAAATTTATGGCACAGTTAATCACATAAAAAATATTGATAATATTTTAGAGCAGTATCCAAGATTTAAACATACCCCCAGGGACTAGTACGCTCTAAAATGCCTAGCACAGTCGCAAGTGGTTTTCTGTCTCTGTTTCAGATATCACAAGATTTTTACCTGTTATTCGGCCAGCTCGATATATTAGAATCCGAATTTCCAAACAATATTTCAAAGATATTGATGTTGTTTTAATCTGAAACTGGGAAAAGTCCATCTGACGGTACAGTTGTAGCTAAATAACTATTTTTCACTTGTATGATATAATACAACCATAAGTTCGATCTCTTAATAACTAGAGGAGTAAGCATTCATGTAGAATTGTACCTACGGTAACTTCTCAATTTTTATCATAGTTGTCGTTTCCGTATTTTTCGTCTTCTTTGCAGTAGAATGTATCAAAACTTACAATTACAATTGAAGAGAGTTGATGCGTATGTATGTATGTCTCTGTAGAATAGTAGGTACAGCGAGGGAAAGGCTTGTTGATTCTACATATTTAGCCAAGTTGATTATTTCTTTCAATGTAATCTGTTCCATAGAAGTGAAAGTTACAGCACATTCACAACGGTGCTCATATGCTTAGTGGTGCTATAGTGGAGAGTGGTTACGAATTCGTGTATGTAGGGGAAACTAGCCTAAAATGGCATACCAGGGTAAAACGATACACCATATGTCTAGTGTGAGTGGGGTGGGTGGTAAAGTTCGTTACAGAGACATCACAGTCGCCATTGCAGTGTTGTGCGGACGACGTCAGAGAAGCAGCATTCATTTGACAATTTTTGCATCCGGTAAAAACTTTTCCGTAGATGTATTAATTTTACATGTTGAAGGCAATGTGTGTAGTAATTTGAACTTTATAGAGGCATGCAAATTAGCTTAGTTTTGTGCGTATTATCCCCAATTAAATAAGTTCTCCATGTTAATCTGATTGGAGTTTCTAATTTTTTTGTCTGAGGTAGTTTCTTGGGTAAAATGGCGTACCTAGGTCATTTTAGGGGATTGGAAGAATTACAAGACGCTTGATCTTTTCACAGATATGGTTGGAAAATACCAACGGAAAACTAACCGGCAGAGCTGGACGGAACCTGATACGCAGGAAGTTATAAACCCCGTCCAGCAACGGAAGATGGGGTGGCTCAAGGCTTCTAAAAACTACAACGTGCCACAGGCCACGCTTAGAAAAAGATTCCAGAATCAAATTGTAAGAATTAGAGGTACAAAGAACCGACTTGGTCGGTACGGCCCCACATTTTCAAATGAACTTGAACGCGAGATGGTCGATCATGTAAAAAGACTTGAAACTTGCATGTTTGGATTGATCACTTCAGAGGTCAGAGATCTAGCATTTCAATTAGCAGAAAAAAAAACTACAACAGCATCGGTTTAATATTGACAGAAAGCGGGCTGGTTGGGAATGGCCAATCGGTTTTAGAGCAATGTCCCCAAAAAAAATTTTGCAACAAAAGGTAGAAAGCAGATAGGAGCAATAACAAGTGCCGAACGTGGATCCACACCACAGTTGATTGTTGTGTGAACCTTATTGGCATCTTTATACCACCGACTCTAATATTTGCGAGAAAGAATTGGAAATCGGAGTTAATCGATGATGCACCAGCTGGCACTCTTGGTTTATGTCAGGAGTCAGGGTGGATGACCGGCGAACTTTTCCGTAAATGCCTCGAACATTTCATTAAATTCTCCAAAAGCTCCAAAGAAAACAAAACCTTGCTACTCCTCGACTGACATTCAAGCCATAAGAATTTGGATGCACCCTTGCTTGCTAAACAAAATGGTGTTATAATGCTTTGCATACCACCTCACTGTACGCACCGATTACAGCCTTTAGATGTTTTGTTTTTTGGACCATTGTCGACATTTTACAACCAGGCTATTACAGCCTGGCTGAAAAATAATCCTGGGCGCACCATTACAGCATACCAGGTAGCAAAGCTGTTCCGAGAAGCATACGAACGAAGAGCAACCATGGAGAATGGATGCAACCAAACAGGAATTCACCCTTTCAACGTAAACATTTTTTACGGAATGGATGATGATGATGACATCTACATAAAAGTTTTTGCACTGTGTTTGAAAACCAGTGGTCTGCAGGAGAAGCGTCATGAGATAAATGGAAAATTGAAATATACAAACAGCAAGGTAGAAGTAGATGAATTTGTGTGTACTTGCAAAGCTGGCCTATCACGACGTTGTAAACATGTTGCTGCAGTATTAATCTTATGCACACGGCAAAATATATTAGATTTTCCAGTTTTGTCATCTACTGATGTTAAATGTTATTGGAGCAAATCTCAAGTAGCAGGAAATTATGCAGCAGCACCTTTATTGGAACATGAATATTTTGCGTCAAAGATATGGACAAGCACAAACCCTAATAAAAAGTTAGATGGAGAACATATACTTTCATTGTTTTGTAGTGCTTTACTTGACTCTGTCCTTGCAAAGCATATAAAAAGAAGAAAAGTAGCTATAGGTAATAATAGTGGAGCACCATCAAAATCTCTGGATCACCATTTAGTAGCAATATTAGAAAATGCTGTAGGCAGCATGTTGCAAGGTTTAACCAAATTAAAGCTACAACTGAATGTTGTGATAAAACATTAAAAAGTATAAATAATAAACCAAGGAAATTACTAGAGATAAAATGTCCATATAGTTGAAAAGATAAAAATGCAACAAATTGCATAGAGTCGTGTAAATATCTGATCTGTGAGTGAAATAACACAGTGTTCAAGAAAAACCATCCATATTATGCACAAATTCTGTTAGGGCTGGCAATATTAAATTTACAAGAGTACAAGATATGGGGACCGGCATATACAAACAGTAGGCAGGTGCAAGTCTTTTTGTGTAGTTTATATGCACTTAATATGCAGGAACAATAACATTTGTGAGGTAAAAAAATACATATTCGTTTCCTTTATTTTTAGTTCTAGTGAACTAACTGCAGGGTACTAAATCTTATCTGAAACACGCCAGCGTTATTTTATTTAATTTCTCCTAGTTAATAAATCTTTGGTTTTTTTTCGACTTCAGCGAGATTTGAACCTGCGACGGTAACACCACCTCCTATGAAAAACGACCTCTCTCACGACTGCGCTATTGGGACGGTTGTTGCTTAATATTTGTATCGATAATTTAAGCTTACGTACATAAATACATGGCCCCGGTTATGAATATCCCAACTTTTATTTCTTATATTACTGTGTTTTTTATTGCATTAGTTCACTTATTTTTCAATCTAAATTTAATCCTTGGGTTTTCCCACATCTTCTGCATATATTCTCTTGACAATATATTACTGCTGTATTTCTTTTATGAATCCTTGATGTCCTGTTATCCTGTTCAAAGGCAACTACTCCAAAGGGGTAAATTATAATCGGAAATCATTTGAATTGCTATAGGCATGGAGGCATGTAGCCTATTATTGTATCTTAATTTAATTTGTAACATTTATTTAAAAAAAATAATTTAGCGGGAAAAAAGAAACGTTGGGAATCTCCATTATGAGGAGGGAAAAATGTGTCATGCGTAGTGTGTACAGTCGAGCTGCGACATCATCTGCGTATCTGTCTGTTTTGAAGTTATAAATACATACAAAAATCTACCAAAAAGCGAGTACAGGTTCGTTTCACGCATTGAATCATAATTTTAAAAATGGTGAATCTTGTTGGAAACCATCACATAAATCAAGAAAAAAGAGGTGCAAAAAAGTGACATTGAGTGTTGTTCCAACGAGCTGGATATTATTACAAGAATGGAGTAATGGGAGTGATGTTATGTTGGCCACATAAATCGGCTTATCATCTAGTAGGTGAGATGGAGAAGAATCCAAATATCACGACAAATGATGAATAATTTATTAAACTGAAATGCACAGTTAAACGAACAGGTTTTAAAACGTTTAGTGAGGTAAGTTTCATGTATTATCTTAATTAAAAGTTTGCCACACGTTGACTGATATATAATGCATTATAAAATCAGTTAAGTCGGGTTCAATATTAATAACTGTTGTTAAAATTTCAGGCTGATAGTGCACTGGACACCATGCTAGAATATTCCGATTTAGAGTCTGATATGTCTAATATCCATGAAAAATTCATACAACATAGAAAGTCAGTTCTTGCAATTGAAACAAAGCGGTCTTTCAGATATACCTAATACAAATTTCAAAAATGCAGTTAGTTCATCACCTAAAAGATCACTGGAAATACAAATTCAAAACAACATTGAAAATATACCCCTCGAACAAATAGTAGAAACTGCAGGCCATCAATCCGAAAATGAAAATACAGTTCTTTCTAGTGGGGACATCAGTCAATTGATTTTACCAATTGACATTACTACCAAATTGGACAACTTAGAAATCAGCGTTAATTAAAAAATTCATCAGTTCCAGACAAAAATTGAGAGGGATATTGATTTAAAATTTCAGAACGTTCACAATATTCTTGCTAACATTAACGCAAAATTAGATGATTGGATCGACACCTTCCCAGCAGAAGACATACGTTCCACCTCAACGTCTGTTCAGTAAAATAGACAACATTGATCAAGCGAACGTACTTGAAAATAAGCTTCAAGATAAAGGATTGTAGAATTCAATTATAGACTCTATTCGCACAAAATACGGGGTAGATGATGTTAAAGATTCTCGAAGAGCTGCATTAAATATAGTGGATTATTTTTGGTCCAGGAAATTCCTTAATGACAGCTTGTGGTCTGGAAAAGGAAAACAGGACGATAAAATTAAATTTAAAAATTTTGTTAAAACTGTAGACCTATTTAAAGACTCAGTTTTGGCTTGTTCCGCCAAAGACTCAAATTGGTGAACTGGGGTTAAAAACATTAAATTTATACAGGATAAAATCAGTAACTCTACCAGTAAACACACTGTTCGGATTACTCCTCCCGCACAAAGTATTAATTAATTCGGGACGACACGTGTTTCGGGAATCCACGTATTCCCGAATCCGACAGTGTGTTTATTGTGCTGCCCCACAGTCCTTGCTATCTTTACCAACTCTACCAGTAGATTAAATAGGGTCAAAACCAACGCATTGCGGCATCACGTTCTTCTGGAAGTTCGAAGCAAAGAAAACAAAACAAATAAAATCCATCCTGCAACATTCAATAGTGATGAAGCAGATTGTGAGGTAAAAGAAAACGCAAACAATTGAAGACTTATTTTGAGCCCATATTTGCTAAAATAATAATTATAATAATTATATTTTTTTATATTTATTGAAAAAAATGTAAATTAAATATTTATTTCTTTTCATTATAGCTATCAAAAAATAACCGGCCCGTTTACCAAAACGGTAGATCCTTGAGTTGGTTATCAACATTCCAAACCAACCCAATTGATACGCTGATAGTGTTATTCAAGTGGTGTTCTGTGTGCAAATCTCCCAGAGTGCGATGTCGTTGCCGAAATACGTATCCAGGAGTTCTTCACTCATCGAGGTGGTAAGGGTATTTTTTACGCCTTATAAAATTAGTATTTTTTTGCAATGGGTAGTTGAGTAATTTCGAAGTTCTATATTTCACTGGGAGAGAGCGCTGTGTGACTGTGTCGCTATGAAAATTGAATCATAGCGGCATCTAAGGCTCCTTGCAACTACATTTCGTTTTTGTTATTTAGTATAGATAGCCAGCTGACGTTTTCGAAATGTATTTAAATGTAGTGTAAACTATAGAATTTAAGTTGGTACATCTGTGAGTACGCCTAATGCTGCCACCTGTATCGATTTTAGACCTTTTCTAGTGATCTGCCGCTTTAAATATTTTTTTTTCGTGATTCCTTTTATATCCAATGCAATTCGACGTACTACTCATTACTTTAAAGTGACGTACACAATGTTTTAAAATTTAATATTGTAACACTTAAGTATTTAAAATTGCTGCAGTCATCTAAATGGTGTGTGAATGTATCGTGAATGTATCACCAAAAAAGTCAACCGTATATATACAGTTACAAAGGCAGATACAGTATTGTGTCTGCATATTGTTTTTCTGAAATAGTTTCAAATACGCCTTTGTGAATACGTGCTATTGAAGAAAACTATAAAGAATTATACTCCTAGCATTCCTATCCAATTTTGCTTTTAGTACAGTAATAATTATGTCTGTTTCGTTCCTCCGCTAATATAGAAAGAATTTCGTTCTATAAACTTATGGAAACTAAATAAGCACTGAAACTATAATTCGATTATTGCATATTAAAGAATTTGTTAGAGACAAAAATTGTTTAGTTTCCTGTTGGAAAAAAATTACTTTTAAATATGAACAACGATAATTTAAAACCATTACAGAAAAAAATATATATAAAACTAATTTTTTTATAGTCGTTGGCATATTAAGATCCATATGAGATGGTGCTGGAACTATTGTAGGTAATATTACGTTAACACTATATATAAAATGTTTAATGAAAAAACCAAGTATATATCTTGTACATGACGAACGTTGTTGTTAACTGACTGTATATATTATGTACCGCGCTTGCGCGTAGCTTAATGTGCCTATCAAATACGCTTCATTTCCTCCCGCCTAAAGAGGTGATTGTCCCATTTACTGTATCAACTGGGAATCTTCCGACTTCTGGTGCTTCTGCGAAGTTGTTAGGTCCCTACTGATTTGGGTGTGGTATTGGTAGGGAGAGGATCTGTTGGTGATGAGCAAGGCTGATGTGGTTGCGGAGACGAACTTATAGTCAGTTCAGTCCGGTTAGGCTTTGGTGGACCCATTCAGTAGTATTTGGTTCGATGAGCACTTGCGTCCACACAGTAGATTAGATAATATTCGGCCCTCCCTGTACATAATATTTATATAATACCGAATTCTAAACCCACTACATACATGTATACACCATCACTATGTTCAATTTCGAAATGGGTATATTATTCAACATTACTTATTCACAGATGCACTGTAGGCATTTTATATTATTTTATAATATTTATTATTAATTTTATTTAGAGAAAACAATTAAGTGAATGGTTGTATTGAGTATCGTAAATGGTAATAAATTCCATCGGCATTGACAATTCATCTCATTTTCCCACACTCTTTAGAGATAAAATTCAATAAATATGTACATATAAATAAGAAATACCAGTGTTATTGCACTGATGACCTGGCGAAAGATATATCTTATAACAGTTCTTTCCTTCATAAGTTCTGCTGAGAATGGCAACTTACACACTTACGTATCTAGAGCTTTTCGCTCATTGAGGTATATCGTCTTTCTTAGTGCATGTATTAGTATGTGTAATAAACGTTATTATTTTAATAGAAAAATACACATAGAAAATAAGATAAAAAATTGGGTTTATGTATGTATTTTACAGCACCGGCAGATTGAACACTTCATCGGTCATCTGACGAACTCGAAATTCGGAACGCATACCAAATACGACAATGACTCATTCATTATTATTTGTATAATGAAAGTGTTTATTTTACCATTATATTGACTAACAATATAAACCACCTGCACAGCCGCACGGGGCGGCCCTACAAAATAAGAGTTGTAATATGAACGCTAGTTATAAATGTAGTTCTCGATGTTTAAGATAAAATAAACAGAAAAGCAAATATTGGTTTCCGATGAAGAGCGACCGCCGGCACAGGTGTTATATGACATAATATAAAGAAATGTCTATTCATTCTTTTAAAAAAACGAAAGACGACTAACCAATCGGTGGAGTTTTCTATTGCCGAAAGAGATATATATATATATATATATGGACCTGCAGTGATGCACCCTTATTAAGGAAAATGAGATTATCTAGCGATGTAAGTAGTTCCCTATAATTCTTATGGTTTTTGTTTAATCGATCTTTAGTGGTAATATTGTTGTAGTAATATAAAATCAAATAATTTATTTTACATCCTCTTTTTATTTTATTATTTTTTTCTAGTTAGAACTGTTCCAATTATCGCTGGCGGTCCCAGAACCGCCTCCCCGACAGTCCGGTCTCGGTCGCGCCGGGGGACGTCGAGATGGCTGCCCCGGAGGCATCGGTTGCAGAGGCGCAACCATCGCCATCCAATGGATCCCCGGGAAATAAAAAAAAAAAAACGAAAGACGACTAACCAATCGGTGGAGTTTTCTATTCCCGAAAGAGATATATATATATATATGGACCTGCAGTGATGCACCCTTATTAAGGAAAATGAGATTATCTAGCGATGTAAGTAGTTCCCTATAATTCTTATGGTTTTTGTTTAATCGATCTTTAGTGGTAATATTGTTGTAGTAATATAAAATCAAATAACTTATTTTACATCCTCTTTTTATTTTCTTATTTTTTTCTAGTTAGAACTGTTCCAATTATCGCTGGCGGTCCCAGAACCGCCTCCACGACAGTCCGGCCTCGGTCGCGCCGGGGGACGTCGAGATGGCTGCCCCGGAGGCATCGATTGCAGAGGCGCAACCGTCGCCATCCAATGGATCCCCGGGAAATAAAAAAAAAACGAAAGACGACTAACCAATCGGTGGAGTTTTCTATTGCCGAAAGAGATATATATATATATATATGGACCTGCAGTGATGCACCCTTATTAAGGAAAATGAGATTATCTAGCGATGTAAGTAGTTCCCTATAATTCTTATGGTTTTTGTTTAATCGATCTTTAGTGGTAATATTGTTGTAGTAATATAAAATCAAATAATTTATTTTACATCCTCTTTTTATTTTCTTATTTTTTTCTAGTTAGAACTGTTCCAATTATCGCTGGCGGTCCCAGACCGCTTCCCGACAGTCCGGCCTCGGTCGCGCCGGGGGACGTCGAGATGGCTGCATCGGTTGCAGAGGCGCAACCGCGGCCATCCAATGGACCCCCAGGGAAGCCCGACAACTCCGGCGGGACCGCGTGCCGGACACGCGACCGGCCCCCAAAGGCCGAACAGCGACGGTAAGTACGCTCAATATGATATAGGTACCTGTGAGTGTACATGGTATATTTTGTTCTTCACAGAAATCGGAGGAGCCGAAGAGGGCCGGGTTCACGATCGGCCGAATGGAGGCGGCTAGGACCGCCAGCATGAAAATATTATAATTAAAATAAACAAAATAAATAATATGAACGTCTGCAATAATTGTAAGTCTAGAATATAATGCGTTTTTTATTCCCGTCGAATATTTTTTTTATATTTAATTTCAGAAAATAAAGCTGTTTCCAAATTGAATGTGTTGTTCTTGTAACGCAATATTGTTTGATTTACATATACAAAAATAATGTTTACTTTAAGAATGCCGTAGCTTACTTGTTGATTATAATTTTCAAGATGTTACTGTGAATATTACGACTGTTAGCGATAAATTGTAATGTCAGAAACGATAAAAGTAGAATTAAAAATGTAGTAACGGCATTAGTAAATGAAAAATTTACCGATAAAGAAATGAAAAATTGAAACTTTTATTCTTTCTATATGTTTAGCACATTAATAACCGGGGGTAGTTTTTTTTTTTTGATAAACGTAATCGAATGACAATATTAGACAATATGTTATCCTGTTGATTATAATACTTTTTTAAGTATATTTTCAAAATCAATTTAAAAAGAAAAAATAAAAATTATAAATTTATATTGTCCGTTATTTGCCGCATTTTTCGAATAGTTTGTGCGCGATCGTTACGCGGCGCTGGTGAATTTATTTACAATATTTATACAGTCCGTTTCCATTCTTGTAGGGGTGTTCTGTGATCCCATTCCAAGCAGCAAAATTCAAATTTACGCAATTATTTTTAGTAACTTCAACTCAAGGACATTACAATACCCATTAATCCAATACAAAATTGTAGGTAATTTTATGATTTAATGTTGAAGTTACTAAAAATAATTGCGGCAAATTTGAATTGTGCTGCTTGGGATGTTGATACAAATTCGTGTTTCGTGTGTATTATGTGTTTTGCGTGATTAATTTGCAGTTTTGTACTTTTTAAAAAAAAATCTTATTTATCTTTTGTTTGTGTAAGTGACATAAAAAATCGTATTTATCTTTTGTTTTTGTAAGTTACATATATAATAATTAATATTTTAAGGAATTATTTGCAAATATATCATATATATATTGTTATAGGTAGGTTTTTATTTATTTTTTGCTTGGTAAGTTGATGCAACAGCCTAAATATAAATTTTTATAATGTTTCTTTCTCGTTTTTATAATTTGTAATACAAAACTTTTGAATTGAAGTTCCTTTCAATAAACCTTTTTTTTTAATTCTACCGCCACATAATTCTTCCAATCTGTTAGAGTGCTCACCACCTCACTCCATTTATTGTGTTTGCAATATTTTCACGTTGTCATTTATTTATACACCTAACCTTATTTCAATGCAATAGTAAGCTGGTAAGAACATTATTTGCATGAACCATTTGGTACGGCGGAAAGAATGGACACGAAATGATGTCGTATATTCGGCGTAGTTTTTACCCTTTAGACTTATATGAAAGAAAACCGGACCGTTTAACCAAAACGGTAGATCCTTGAGTTGGTTATCAACATTCCAAACCAACCCAAAGGATACGCCTTAAAAATAAAGACTTTTTTAAAGGTATCGTGATAATGGATAATGGAATGTTATACCCAACATCATCAAAAAGTTAATGTTTGGCCAGAACTGTTGAAAACAAGATTTGGAGCCCTTTTTCTTTGATGGGACCTTAAACGGCGACAGATATTTGGAATGTTTATAAGAGAATCTAGTACCATGTTTTGTCACTTGATACCCCGATGCGATTTATGCGGTGGCTTAAAATAGTAAAAAAATAATAAAATAAAAAATAAAAAAAGAACAAAAAAAGTGAAGATAAAAAACTAAACTAGTGGTGGTAATGGTATCTTTATCTTTTAGTAATATCTGACGAATATTTCCTTAACTTAAAACAAATTAATTTACTTGGAGGAAGCATTTTTCTGTCATGGACATTTTTATTTTTTAACCCCAAGAAAAATATTTATTTGATTAAATAAAATCTTAATAAAAATATTTTCTTATATTAAACAGCTTTTTAGTCTTGCAGTTAGAATATTTTCTAGAATAGGGACTGATTTTCCAAGAAAATGTAATTTGTTTATACAAGAAAACATTTGTATCAGTGTAGTGGATTTTTTAATTTTTCAAAAGCAATCACAAAAAGAAATTACCCTGTTGCAAATATTATCACAATATATTACTTGTGAAATGCATTTAAGGCTAAAGCCGAATCTGTAAAGTGGATATGACGATCAGAGATTGCAAAACGCCAATCTTCCAGAGCGTCAATTTAAGGAGAGCATATGTATGTATGTACGAATCACATTATCCGTAATCTTTTAATTCACTAACCGAGATATCACATCTACACGATACGATAAAAGGAAGAAAACGTTATGAAAGAATTACGTCGCTATGCATCCATCCAAGGAATTTACCTCTCATCACAGGTACATACGTATTACCATTTTTGGATGGCGTGCTGTCACTTAGCTTCTCTGTAATTGTTAGATTAATCATTATTGTTCGATGAAAAGGCCAGTTTCCGTCCCAGAATCATAGTTTTCATCACCTCCAGATGAATTTCAACTCAATTTGAAACGTCGCAAACACCTGTTGAAGTGTTATGTTAAATTAAAGGCATGTACAATTTATAGCAAGGTCAGTGCGTACCTTCCCAGCTTGCGTTTTGAGTACCGCGGTGCATATCGGGAGTATGTTTGAGAGACTCTTAGACTTAATTATCTTCAGTTATTAATTTTTCAGAAAATGCGAAGCTCGTGTCAATTTGACATGTACAACAGAACTTAAGTTTGTAATTATTATTATTATTCAAAATTCATTAATAAATTATATTATTAGCATTTTGAAACACAGCAGTATATAACGTAAATACACCTAAAGATGACGCGATGTTTATTGAAATTTTGAAAATTATTACCATTTACTTTAAAGAAGATTTTCACGTTTTATTTTGTACAAGCGATAGGGTAAGTTTGGTATTTGAATACTTACCAAATATCGAATTAATAAGCGCATTTTGTTTTACAGGATGAACTAGAATCTAATCAATATACATTGAGTCCAGCTATAATTAAAGTTGCTAAGTTAAACTGTTGTTATGTATCTGCTAGAGTATTAAGGTTAACCTGGTATAATGTCTGTAGACAGAACGATTGCATTGTGCATGCATCAGACCACACAGCTTTACGGGTTCGCACACATATTTTTCTCCGTCAATTATATATGGGTCTTATTCTGTAAGTATTCTGTTAAAAATTAATTTATAACATTATTGTTATAAGTTAATTCTTAACATGATGATATTTTTTACAGAATGTTTACAGAATAGGTCCCGAATAGTCGATACCTGTAAAAAAATTGTTGTGGGGACTTAGACAGGCCTCCATCGTTCCTTCATTAGAGATTATACTTTGATAACTTTGATAACACACAAAGATCTTTTGGTTTGCGTAGATCAGATGTGAAACGCATGGCTTTCGAATTAGCAATAGCTAATAACATTCGACATCCATTTTCACACACAAAAGGCACCGCAGGAAAAAAATGGCTCAGTGGCCTTCTAAAACGTCTCTCTGAATTGTCCATTAGATCACCTCAAGGCATGTCCAATGGCCGAATACGAGGTTTCAACAGAGAAAACGTTGTTGCGTTTTTTGAACTTTATGAGGAGTCAGAGAAAATTAATTTTGAGCCACACTTGGTGTACAGCGTCGATGAAACGGGCATTAGCGTTTGTTTGTTTGTTTGTTTCTATCCTAATGCAGAGACTTAACACTGCGGCCTTGAGGCCCATTGTATCACTCTACATTAGGTTTGTGTACGTGTGTA
>JARFOC010001101.1:35640-51715 GCA_031763485.1 Osmoderma eremita | reverse complement strand
AAGTAATTTATCTTCATATAAGAATAAATAGTATTGGATTATCAAGAAATTAAAATATTTTTCTGAAAACTATACTTCCTTGCTTATATATGAGAATGTGAATTACTTGAATTAAGTGAGTCTTACTTGCCTGTAGAAATTACTTCTCTCAGTGTACCGTTTTTAGTCCTACCTTAGTGAGAGATACTTTATAGTAAAATACCAGAACGAGTTCACTGAACCAACCCATCCATGGCGGTGCGCCTCAAGGAAGTGGCTGATACTTTATGTCCTACATACGTCTGTTCTACCTATAACTGAAGGAACCACTACGGCAATTTCGCAGACGATACGGCAATAATGTTATCGCACAGCAATCTACGGATAGCTTTGGATATCTTGCAGGAAAATTTACTATATATTGAACAATGGACAAAGAAATGGAGAATAAGGATCAGTGAGAACAAGTCTGCACATGTCACTTTTACCACCAGGAATGAGGCATGCCCGCTAATAAAGTTTAAAGATCAGAAAAAACCTCAAGTGCGAGAAGTAAGATACACGGGGATCCATTTGGACACAGCCTTAACCTGGAAAACACATATTCTTAATAAAAAGAAACAAGTGGGATGCAAACTGAGTAAACTATATTGGTTAATTGACAAAAATTCGAAATTATCTATTGAAAATAAATTGTAAATTAATCAATGCAACACTAAAACCTGTATGGACATATGGTATAGAGCTGTGTGGGACCGCGTCAAACTGTAACATCGAAATTCTCCAGAATTATCATCAAGGCACCATGATATATTAACAAGAGATTCTTACATCGTGACCTGTAAGTGGAATCTGTCAAGCAAGAAATCAAAAAGTGGCCAAAAAAGTACAGAGAAAGGCTAAATATGCATCCAAACGTTTTATTGAAAAGTTTGCTTAAAAATCAAGTGGAGTGCGCAGATTAAAACGTAGAGTGCCCGTGGACCCAACAACCACTAGGTGAAAAAGAAATTTCCCGGGACCGATATAATCTTAATACTTTAGAGCTATGTGAAGGTGGAAAATAAAGTAAGGATATCTAAAAGTGTAATACGACTAATCATACCATATGTGTCTGAAACCAGAGTCGAAACAAATAAAACAAAACGTGTAAGAACAACACCCCAATCAATCACTGGTATGCAGGAATTTGAAAATTCATAGGGACCTAGAAATCCCCTCAGTTTTATCACATATTAATGCCCGGAAATATTTTGCCAAAGTTCAGAACCATGAAAACCCAACAATCGCCACATTGGATATTTAAAACAGGGAAGGTAAATATTGAAGACCTCATTACATTCTATTCGAGGAATCGGGAAACTAAATTCATTCTCCAGTAACCATTGATTAACGCCACAAGTATTCGACAGAATTAGAGCCAATTTGAACATGGGAAGAGTACAGAACTAGATTCAACTCTGTTTATTATGAAGTCAAGAAGAAGAAGGAAAAGTGGTCTTACAGATAGGATACCTAACGTAGAAATAAGAATACAATGCAGGGTTCAAAATACCACTAAATAACATAAAAGGAGGAAGTAAACAATGGAACTTACGTTACTTATTAGACGTAGAAAGGATGCAAAACAACCCAAAGAATACCCAAAATAATAAGAGACCAGAAATCCGAAGGAAAGAGAAGTAGAAAGACTCCCCGAAAATATGCGCACAAGACTGGCAATCGTCATCACTGGAATCAATTGAGTGTAATCGAAGTAAAAGCCGCAAGAAAGAGAAAGAAGCTTAAATAATAGTAAGGGTAAAAACAAATTCTACTTCTTAACAAAGTGAAGAAGATATTAAGTGCTTCTGAACATAAAGCTCAAATAATTAAAAAAATAGTATCAGAAGAAAAGGTACAGAAATATATTATATCTACAAAAAACTGCCAATCGGATTGCAACTGCATTCTGTGTTTATTCCACAATTTAGTGATAAGGCTTCATGCTGGTTAAGACATAAGGCATTTGATTGACAAATGTTGAATACATATGTGTATAAAAATACAAACATTTCTGGTAAACAGCTAACAAGAACGTCTGGAAGACATCCAGAATAGAGATTGAGATTAACTCCTGTGTTACAGATAAAGATAAAATACAAGTACCGAATGTTGGGACATGAACTAGAGTGTGTATGAAATTGCTAATGGATAAGTTGCCGTATTTTAAATGATAAATGAAAAAATTGCATAAATACTGAAGAGCAAATTAGATGAATCACTACCAGTACTGATTACTTGAGGAGAAATAGATATATTGAAGATTTTACGAAAATGGTTGAAAATAAACTTAGTAAATACTAAAGATTCTTTAACACATTGTAAGTGCCGTTACTTGAAAAACCTGGAAAAAATTAATACAAATTATGGGAAAAATCGCTAATTCCACAATAAAATGAAATAGCAGAAAATGTAGGCTACAATGAAAAATGGTAATCAGGTTTGAATGCATATGAAGCAACTATCTCCATATTTTAATTTAACTTCATGGGAGTATATAATGGTAAACTCCGTAGGTATATAATATATGTACATACATACGAAAGCGTCAGGCATACATACAAACGAGTCCCCCTATTATACTAAAACGTACGAGAGAAGTCGGAGGTACAGTTAAGTGGAAACCTTAATTAATATTCTGAAATAACACTTGAGTGCGTTAAAATATCCATCGCGTATACTAAGCGACCAATGATAAATAATTAGAAGTTTTGCACTTGATGGATTTTCGCCGGTTAACGTATTGGTCCCGGGCTCTTGTGCGAATGAAGTAAACGGCAATGCCGGAGAATTAATTAAAGCCGAGAAAATTGGTACAAAAGCGACTCGAAGGATAACGCGGCATTGTGTAGATTACGAGCGTGTTCTAAATGTGTCTCAGTTAGGGTGTCAAAACAATTCATATTTGGCGGGATTCCGAGTTTATGGGTACGGGTTCGCGTATAATTAGAAACAATTAGGGGCTTTGTGTTGATACAAATGAAGATTTATTTATCTGACCTAGTTACCCGTATGAAACGCATCTGGTTTTTGTATGTTGGATTACAGTCCTTTTTTTCCTTCTCTTTTACTCTCCAGTTTGTATTTATGTATTCCCTTACATTCTAGTATTATATGAGTGTGATCTTTAGTAATTTTTAATCGTTTTAAATTTATTAGTATTCTCACTATCTGGTTTTACAAAAAGAAACAGCAATTTCATAGTAGTTTTTGTTTGTGTATGTCATAATATATAAAGTAATAACGTTATAATAACATTATTCGGGACTTGGTTGACAATGGGAGTCCATGTATTAGTAATTCTGAGGAGCTTGCTAAAATATAACTGCATAATACAATAATTCAATAATGTCTCAATTAAGACCAGCGCAGACGGTCGATGACCAGCTTTTTGTAGGTTAGCACACAGCTTGGCGATCCGATGTATATACAGGATGAATCCAAAAAAAAAGCAATAGCTGTAATTGCAAGTCTTAATGCAGAGGGGGCCTATCTGTAACCATTCACAAGAAAAATGCAGTGGGCTAGCGCCGGGTCTGTATAACACGTTAACGCCTGATTGAAGATCAAGACACAAAGCCGCATATTTCATTTTCGTTCAGCTGTTACTGCTGTTAAGGAAAGCACATGGCGCATGAAATTGTTGACGTAGAAAGTTGAACTCCATAATAATAAATACAGTTGTTCTAGCACAGATGTATTACTTCGTGCTGCAGGTTGTACATATGCGCTCATAAGCACCGACGCAGAAGTTCGCAAAAGTTCAACTTTTGCTGCAGTTTCTCGGAATTTTGTGTTATTGATAACTTCATGGTGAACCGGTCGCTGTCAAAGCACATTCATTATACATAACCTAAAGGTCCGTACTGATGATTCATTTAGTTTATGCATTTCTACAGCTGTACAAGAACGTTCATATGTATTTCCATTCCCTCTGAAACACATATCTGCAGCGAATCACGACATTTAGTTTCACGTACTTCTGCGAGTACGAGACTAAATCTGCCTTTAGTGCTATATGCACATTACGCCATATAAAAGTGCATATACCTCGCTTGAATTGACGGACATCGTTTAAATTTACGGAGTCTGGCGGAAATGCAAATGAAGCTAGACGTTATTACACTCACCGTGTGACAGAAAACAATTCCTTTCTTCTAAAATATTATTTTATGATGTTTCGTAACTATTTATTTAGGATAAGTTTAAGAATTGTTTTCCTCTAGATTTTAGTCAACCTCTGCGATGCCTTCATACTTTTTTCCATGAAATAAGCATCGATTTACATTTATTTTCGGAAATGCCGACAGAACGAATACGTCATCACTATAACTGCCCCTCCAAACAAACATCCTTGATCAGTTACACAAACAACCTCTCCATTCGCTGCATACAGAAGATACGCATTTAATTATTCGAATTCCAAATTATATTTAATCTCCCTCTTATTAAATATAGTGGTGTCAGATACTATTTTAATCCGTATTACATTGCCAATTTTCTGAACTAATGAATTCGTAATTAACCAGTGATTCAAACACAGTAAAGCTTTTTATTTTTTAAATCAATATTTGTCGGTCTGCCCTTCGCTAGTCCAGGTAGTTTTACAACTCCTCTTCTGGAGAAAATTTCCAAAAGCAAATCAGTTCGTTTTCAGTTCATTTCGGCTCATTCGCGAGAACGAGTGATCTTGGTCCGACCAGGACGGGACAACGGGGCATAACTGTGTTGTTTTCCGTCCGCCCAGGACACACAATGTTCGTCTCCGTCCGACCGCGACAAAACAACATCTCGTCTTCGTTCGACCAGGACAAGATCCGGAGCTCTTCCTTTGTCCAGGGCAGAACTGTTCGTCTGCGTCCGATCACGATAGGACATTGTTGTCTTTTTTGTTATAAGTACCATGTAGTACGAGTTAGGTGTTACCTTCACCGCTTCGAAGCCGATTCTTCAAATTACGAAACCCCTAAGTCGCTCATCCAAGACTGAGGTACTCACCCATGGTCAAACAGCTAAATATTTTCCTACGTATCGTTCTAACTTCATTTCATTTTAACCGTTTCTTTATATCAACATTAGAGGAGACCCAACTCGTATTGTCGCAATCGCGATTAACGTAGCGCATACCGTATTCGTTCATACCGTTTATTTATTATTTTAATTTTTAATTCATTACGATTTTTTTCTTTCTTGAATAAATATATTTTTAGCGGATACTTCTGTCGTTTTACTTCCTCCACCTTTGTTTACCAATCACATTATAAATGATTATTTGATGTTGGGCATACTTTATCGCGATTGTATTTTATTTCACACACAACCAATAATAATTCAAATAGAAAAAAATTAAAACATTTCAGTCATTTTTTTTCCGCCTGAACATCATCCCCCATTGATCCATGATGAATTCGATGAATGAGACCAACGCCATCTAGAGTCATGCCACCCCAAACATTCACAGAACCTCCTCCGCCTATCCCAGTTGGTTTTATGCATTTACTGGAATAAGCTTCATTGACGCGTCCTCGAACATACGTTTTACCATCAGAGCCAAGTATGTTAAACTTCGATTCATTTGCGAAAATTACCTGTCCCCATTCCTGGAAAGTCCAGTGGCGATGATCCTGTGCAAATTTTAAACGCACCTTACGATTATGTTCGGATATTAAAGGCTTCTTACGTGCTACTGGTCCTCTATTCTAAATTCATTCAGTCTTCTTCGGACTGTTCGGATACTCATCTTGTTACCGATACCTGGACCAGCTTCATGTAAATCCTGGGTAGCTGCTTTATGACGGTCGGCTTCCGAAATACGATGCAAAATTCTGCCTTCTTGCACAGTTGTTCTTCGATTTCTGCGTTTTATGGGTACATTATCAGTTGAGTTTGTTTTATTTACGAATAGCATTACGCGTGCAGTTTTTGAAATATCTAATCGTTGTGCAATAACCGAAAACGAGTATCCTTCCTCCTTTAATAATTTAATTTGCACCCTCTGCCGAGGAGTGACGTTCTTCGCTCGACTCATTTTCATACACTGATTCGATTACTTTGTATATTTAGACATTTTTACCAGGTTGAGATACCAACACGTATGTGTTTTATTGTTTTGTCTTAAATTGCTTACGGTCTTAAGTTGGGGGCCGCTTTGATTTCTGTCGCGCTAAGCAAAAGATAAGAGGACTCCGTTGAAATTTCTTTTGATAACAAATATTCTTTAAAGGTAAGTTTTCAGAACAGCGGAGAGTGGATCTTTTTTAGCGGCTCTCACATGATTTGTTGCAAAATATTGAAAATATGAGTGGGGCCAAGTATTTGCGGATAGTTTAACATTTTGCGGTGCCACAGTTTAAGTTAAATATAGTTTTTTATAGATCTCCTCTGCGGAACTTAAATCCGCCATTGCGAAAATCCACCTTAAAACTGTTTCCTGTTGATATTGGTACATATTATTTCTATATTAGAGCATGTTCAGTATTATGCTGTTCGCACAAAAATAAATTAAACCTGAAGATATTATTCGGTCTTAAGTAGCTAGCATATTTACAATTTATTTCTTGTACGGCACGCCCATTCATATGGTACCGTTCATTAAAAACTGTGTCTGAATCTGATAAGTTATAAAAATTGGATTATTATTATTAACACTAACGTGTTCTCAACGTATTAAGAAAATACCAACTTCACAAAATGCTCTTGAGAAATAACGTAAGTTCACATTATTTTACAAAAAAACAATTCTTAAATCAAATTCCTATAGGTATTGCTATTTTTACACGATCATGCTGGCCCACTAACCTTGATTTCTAAAAATAAATATTGATTAAATTAACAATGAAATGCCTAAATGTTGATTACATTACACCTAACAATTGTAAAATACAAATTCCAGCTATTTACCTCAATACGTGTTGGAACTATTACCTCAGTTACAAGTGTGCAGATAATAACCGATGCACGCTACATCTGCGTAATAGAGACACTAATGTAGTTGCACTATCGAAGCACTTGCCCGCCGTGTTATGCACTAATTAACACGCTCCTTACAGTTTCAAATATATCGCTTGTTGTGCACTTATGAGCTCTTTATTATTCATATTATTACTACACAAGCATATGCAAACACTTATGTATACTTGCATACGTACATTGAAGTACGAAACGCGCATAGAACAATTTTCGCCGAGATTGCGTCACGTGATACCGAGACGGCAGTCTCACGTTCTATTTATTTCATATTTATTTATTCCCGCTCAAATAATTCATGCTAAAAATGACGATTTGGCGTCAAATCGCTGAAATGCAGCGCGCAAATGTCAGGCGTATTTTGATAAACGCGTACTCATGTCTTTGGTGCGTAGGAAACGGCAAAATGCCTTCACTTTCAGAACGTATGGAAGACATTCCACAATTCACAAGAATATAAATAAAATATTTTGGTATAAATAGCTATAGGATATTGAGAATTTATATTTAGATGATTAAAAAAAGTCACTTCCTGAAAGATAGATATGTAGAAATAAAAGAAATAAAAATTCCAGAAATTTCTTCCACTGTTTACTATCTTGTGGTCTTTCTCTTCTTTTTTTGCCCTCCATTCTCGCCATTTGTTGTTTATTCTTTGGTGTGGTCCCATCAGCTAAGTTGTCTTTGTTCGAAGTGTTTCATTATTGACGGTATTTCTATTTCTTGTCTTATCTGTGCGTTTTTAATTTTATCTCTTCTGGTGACTCTGGTGAAGACCACTCTTAGATATATCATCTCCGTTGCATGCAAGTTGCTACTTTATCTAACTGTTAGTGTCCACGACTCCCATCCGTAGGTTAGCATTGGTCTATATACTGATTTGAAGACTTTGATTTATGTTTGTTTTGTTATTTCTGCTTTGTTAATGGATTTATGGTTCGTGGCGTAATATAGCTCTATTGCTTTTCAAATTCTATCATCAATTTCGGTTCTTACATTTATTTGTTGTTCGTCTATTGCCGTGGTTTTAGCATTCCTCCTTAAACATTTCATATCAAATTTCGATATTCTTCTCGAGTTGTACTTCCCTATTTACTATTGGGACCACGTCGTTTGCTATTTCTGCTTTGTAGGTTTCTGTATCCAATAAACAATAAACATCGTGGCTTGGCATTTTTAAAGTTACTTTGTTTACTTCTTTTTCTTCCTTTCCGTATATAATACTACTTTTTAATACCAAATATTTGAAATGCCGCCAAAGGTCCGCGTAATGTTATTTAATTTTTGACCACTGTCAATGCACATTTACACGAGAATGAAAACCGGGTCTGGCCCAGACATACGTATTCGTGATGCCAATTGCCTTGAATCTATTATTATACATTTTATATCAACTAATGAAAACGCTGCAAACTTGTGATTTATTAGATAGTTTAATTAATCTATTTCTTTTAATACCTATCGAGGAATACCTAATCGAGGTGGTAAGGGTATTTTTTAATTTTTTACCTATTATAGGTATTGTTATTTTTTTTTTTTGGGAATCCGGTTTGTGGGGTATTAAGAAATGAATGCTCTTATCTTACCCCATTTTGCAAATGGTATTTTTATTTCTTGTTGTATTGCAGCCTTCGACAAGGACGTACGTGGAAAAAAGAATATACAGTACTTTTATTTAGTTTTGCATTGAAAAAGGGAGACTTGTAATTTATTTAGTTTATTGCTCATCATGTCTGGGAAAAAGCTTTCAAGTACTTAGAATAAAGATACACTACGAACATACATATGTCTCTTATTATTTACATTTCTAATTTATGGATAAAATGCCTTATTTTCTTTGAAATAATGCATATACATTCCCCCGAACATGTTAGCTAGATACTTATGTTGAAGATGGTTTGGAAAAAGTTTTACGCTGTTAATTCAGTTATAAGCTTATATGCATTATATAAATTTTACTTTTCTATTATTCACTGCATCTCTATCCCAGTTATTCACATCGCGAAAATCATAACATTTACATATACATGCTTCCACTTCAAATATAAATTGTTGTTCCTAATGCTTGTGCATTCATTTCACGTGTATCGCAACGTTCTAAATTACAGAAATCTCTACACAAATCGACATTATACCCCCTTTACGATCATCAACAAACGAATGAGAACATATATATAATTTATTTCACTGGCTGAAGGTGTCATGTGTATGCACGCACGTATATCCCACAGTTCCACGCTGGTGGGTTGTGAAATATTTTAAAACCATAGGTCCATATACGAACGCATGATTCATGGACGTTTGAGGTCGGCCAATATCGTTACACTATCGACCATACAGACACCAACGCACGTCAATTCGTAAATAGTTGTGGTATGCAAATCGGTGACAAGTGCTTTAGTCGCCATTCACCACCGGTCTGAATAACGCGACGACTCATGCCAATAAACACGCTATAACTACATTTAACTTTGAAAAATTCCGCGTGCGAACCTACTTTTCCGTAATGTCTTTCCTATGGAAATCACATATTAGGCTATCGATTTTTTCGGATCCCGCCAAGTTTGTGTAATACTTTAATATTACTTTTTCCTTATGTACCCTAATTGAAACATAATACCTGAAGAACTCACCTCTTGGTCGTTGTTTAAAAAAAAATTAGCCAATGATTTAAGCTAGTTTATCTATGGGTATACAAAGTGATAAGAATACATTAAATTTAGAGCACATATATTTCCGGTTTTTGAATGCTAAAGTTATAGACCGATAAGGGGAAATACAAAAAATTGACAAACACAAATCCCGAGATCGATATTTTGACCACTACTTTAGCAAACCTACTTGTCCATGTTTGTGCAATATTTCATTACTGGTTTTCCTTATACGAGGGCTGGAACTTTAATAGTGGCAACACTGTTGTGAAAGCGAAGCGAGACAGAAAGAATTATTCCCACTGCTAACACTTATTAGTCTATGCCCTATCTTGACTTAAAATGTAATTGTGAAATAGAAAGTTTTGAAACCCAATAGATCCTACAATTGCAACAAGCGAATCAACACTGACCCTTATCGCTTCAATGAGTAGATAAATGGTTCTAAATCGGTATTTCGGGAAATAAGGTGTCATCATGAGTAGAAACATCCACCGAAAAAATGTTAGACATATTATCTCTGGCTAAGGTAAACCCTCGAAAGATATGCTGCTCTGGTTATGAGCAAGTGTCATTTTCCTGGTGATATGATGAGAAGCATATCTTCCAAGGGTTTACTTTAGTTAAGGATACTACGTTCAGCACTCTATCCCTTTTTAGTTTCCACTGACGATGATAATTAGTTATCGAAATACGATTTAAAGTCATTTACATATTGAAGAGGTAAGACTACCTTGATTTAGCTGGTCTATCTCCTTGGCGGCATTTGTGGAACTAAACAAACTGGGATGATTTGTGGCGAACATAGTATTGAGGAATATTACCATTATTGCAAAAAATAAATTCTCATAAGGATTCCACAATATCCGATATACTGCGTTGTTAACTATTCCACAAGCTACCATTCTCTCAATCCCACTTCACTGTTATTGTATCGATTAATATCTCGTGAAGCGTAAGAGAGTGAAAGGCTCTTGAACCTGCTAAATATGCGCGTATCATTTGCATCGTAAACGCCACGGACACACCGTATACCGTAAATAATGCAAATCACCAGTTCGAAAGGGAGAGTAAATGCACATTGGCTATGCGGAAATATGCAGTGGGTATTTCAATTGAAACTATTCCTTTGTTAGGTGTAGTTGGTGGGATAACGACTTTGTCGTCGAATTAGTATATGCGATGAAGTAGCCTTGCAATAATACCTTGCTGCAAATTTTAGGTTATTTGCATCTTTGGCGTCGTGCTGAGTTTTAAAGCATCCATTATCTAGAATCTAGGAGATAGTAAGTAGTAAAGATGTATGCAAATGCTACTAAAATTTCGATGCTATACTGGTACTAAAGATGTAAATTGCTTTAGAAACATTTAATGAGAAACATTCAGGAATGATGATGTTTTGCTGTAGCATTTCTTATATTTTTTCGCAATTCTTGTACGTATTACCTATTTAGTTAATTCTTTCAAGCCGGTTTTTTACTTAATATCTATTTTTTATTAATCAAAAACGTTCATAACGCTGTTATTTTTTTATTCCCCTCGGACGTTTAATAATTAGTATTCCCAAGTAATGAGTTATCATAGAGAAACGTTGTGTCTTTTTCTTATGGAGTATTTCAGTTTTGTGTAAGATTATTTTCGTTATTTGCAAACATGTTTCTGGCGCAGTTACAAAATGACAAATTTATTTAAAATTCTTACATTTTAATCTCTCAAAAACCCAATTACAGGATAATACAATAAAGTACAAATGGTAAGAATATACACTATACACTAATACCCTAATACTCTAATATCCAATGTAAAGTATAAACAAAGTTAAATCTATATATTTTGTTAGCTCACCGCTTGAGAGAGGGTTATAAGTAGGTAATCGTCGCATAACATTGGTCCTCACAAATGGAACCTGGCAAGTGCTACGAAAAAATTCATTCTTTCCAGTAAGAAAAGGCAGTCAATATTATTAGAAAAGCAAAGGCATTAACAATAGCATTAGGGTCATCACGAACATTTCTATCCCGATCAAACAATTTCCCTGGTATCCTTGATGAATGGTTTCTTGTCCAAAGAAATTGCCACAGGCTAGAAGGTGAAGTCTTTAATGCCTCTTCAATATAACCTAGGCAATGAATGTAGCTATCGTTTATTTAGGTTTTTATAAACTGTCTGATACGTTTGAATTCATTATAATATGTAATATTTTAGTTTTAATCGATCTAGTATGGTAAAAAAAATTATTTTTAAGATTATGAATGATATCAGGAGTAAATCATGGTGGATAGGACGAATTGTAATAGCGCTTAGACGGAAACTAGCCGTTTCTTTTACTCTTTATTGAGCTTATCCGCAATAATTCACTCTGTATATAATTAAAAGCTAACTAGTATGTAAGAAGTAAGAAGATATCGCTTTTACAGTATATCGTTCACAATTATCAAAAGCAAAAGAAACATTTTATGATTTTCTTTGTAACTAGTAATCCCCTTCCCTTATCTGTATTACAATTAATTAAAGCATCCAAGTAGATATTTTCTTATCCATTAAGATTATAATCACATATACACCCCAGATAACATTGGAAACGATCGAATCCAAATAAAATTAATGATATTTACTCAAGATCATCCCATACGGCAACTACTTCTAGGTGTTTTCGCATTCCGCTCGGGACCCCAACAAAGCAAAACATTTTTCAGGATCTTCTGTTATCGTAACGCTCACTTATGGCGCGAAACGGCGGATATTTATAGAACGGGCTCTTACCGGACATTCGCCAAACATACATCATTTCCTCTCCGGTTTATCGGCCGTTCCCTTTCTCTCTCGCGCACCCTCTCTCATCTGTTTTCCGCGTCCCTCCGGCACCCCGGAGCCATCAAAACAAAAATATTTGTGTCGCCGTCATACATCATTCTAAATTGAAACACGGAAACCTTTTACTTTGCTCGCTTTATAAATGCGACTGCTTATGAAGATTGATCGTATTAGCGGCGCGAAAGTGGCGAAGGAAAAAATCGACTCGATAGTTACGATAAATGGATGTATTTTTCTTTTTTTTGGAAGGGAGAAGTCGTTTTGTTGTCCAGCGTTTAGCCCAGATCTTTTCTTCGTTTTACATTAAACTACTACAAAAGCTCTATTTCATATCGTTCACGTTCGGTATTATTGTGTTGATATTGGATATTTCTTAAATTGTATATTAAATCGGTTGTCAAAAAGATTGCAATATTGGCATAGAGAACATGATGAGGATAGGATGTTCTGTATGTTATGTGAACTACTTTTGAAACATGTTAGGTTTACATAAATATGTGACATTACTATAGCTAAAATTGTCAAATATTTTATTTATGTAAATGTATAAATAAGTAAGGACTGTGGGGCAGCACAATAAACACGCTGTTCGGCTTACTCCTCCCGCACAAAGTGTTAATTAATTCGGGACGGCACGCGTTTCGGGAATACGTGGTTCCCATTATCCGATTCGGTTATACGACTCGATAATGGGAATCCACGTATTCCCGAAACACGTGTCGTCCCTAATTAATTAATACTTTGTGCGGGAAGAGTAACCGAACAGTTTGTTTATAAATGTCTAAATGATAGAGATGTGTAAATAAGAAATAATAATATCTGCAGAGGAAAATGATATTTCAGAACTTGAGTGTAGTTTTTGGTTTCGTGATACTGGGAACTAAATTTTCTGTAAAAAAAGATGTCGACATATCCATTTACCGTAACGATATTGTAAATATCGTTACGATTTACTTGCTACTGGAAGAGATGGCGCTTAATATCTCATGGTGCTGGAGCATGATAGAACATTGTTAGGAGACATGACCTGGTTTTCACACAAGTATCAATACTTATTCTTGATTTAAAAGAATCTTTATCTCCCATTTTATACAAAAATCCCCCGCAATAATCTTTTGGAACTTTTGCTATTTCCTGGTTTAACCATTCCTGTAACTTTACTGGCAGACTCGTTAACAATTTCGCTTCATTCTACGAATAATAATGAAAGTACTAATTCGTTAGCCTATTTCCTTTTCTCCATCATTTTTTTAAGTATTCACAGTTTTCATTCACTCCAAGTTCTGTTGCAATTCTGTAAATCATTGTATGACATCCTATGAAGTCGTGGTAATTTCGACAGCATATAGTAGAATTTAGGGATGTCATCCCAATCACGAATCTTCCTAAATGCCCGATTTTGTTGGGTCAATTTGTGGAAGTTGCTTCGTTAGTTTTCAAACCGAACCTTGGCACGATATTAGTTCCATGATTATATATTCTTCTATGGAGGGATTACAGGCATTCGGTAATCGCAGATGGTTAAGCACTTAACAAACATTTTTCTATGTAATCTCCTCTATTTCTGCTCTGCTTGGTTTTCTAATTATTCAATGTTTCTCTTCCTCGGACTGATCACATTCAGTCCTGCTGGAGGCTGCTTTACCGGCGGACATTCACTTCTGAATTGGGAATATCGAAAGATTTCTTTTGAACTATTAGAAACTAAACACGACTGCTTGGATCAAAATCTTTATTCAGCTGATTTTTCTAGCGTTAATAATACACAGGCGACCCATTATTCTTCCTTAATAATAATCAGATATATACTTGGATGAACGAGTATTAGCTTGGGCGCAATATACAAAGTAATTTTATATCTCCCTTTTATTAATATGAAAGAAAGTCAGTAAGTAGGTCACAAAAAGCTATTATAAAAATAATTGGAGAAATAGTTAGGCAAAACAATTTTTATTTTTGAACAAAGCCTCCATCTACATTAATACACTTATCCCAGCGCTCAAGTAACTCAAGTAAGTATCTCAGCGCTTTATCAATGTCCCAATCCCTGCGACATAAAAGTGTTTGGGCTGCCGTCTGAATCACGTGTGTACCTCTTATTGAACATCGTCATCACCCTCGAAATGTTTGCCGTCAAGATGTGTTTTGAGTGAACCAAGCAGATGACAGTCGCTTGGGGCTAGGTAGGGACTGTAAGCCGGATGTTCAAGAAGTTTCCACCATAATTCTTCAATTCTCGCCTGGGTCAAGCGGGCCGAACGCGGCCTGGCATTATCGTGATGCAGCAATATTCCTCACGTCAATAGGCCTGGACGTTTTTGTCGAATTGCATCCCGAAGCAGCAACAAAACTATACAGTATGATACAGCAGTCACGCGCTCATTTCTATTCTGGAAATGGGTTAAGAGCACTGCTTGAGAATCTCAGAACACGGTAAGCATAATCTTACCAGCTGAGGGCATAACTTTCTTTGTTGACGGTAAAGAAGGACGTTTCCATTGCATTGAAGCAAGCTTTGTTTGGGGTTGGTAGTGGGGCACCCATGACTCATCACCAGTAACAATCCTGTTAAGCATGTCCTCCCCTTCCCCTGCGTACAGAGAGAGGTGTTTCAAGGACAAGCCATTCGAATCCTTCTGTGTTCCTCGGTCAGTTGTCTAGGTACCCATCGTGAGCAAACTTTTCGGAAATTCAAACGATCGTGCATCGGTTCGTGGGCTAAACCATGAGAACACCCTATACCAGTTGCTCTGCTGTCTATTGTTACCCGCCCGTCAGTCCGAATCACCTCTTCCACCCGTCGAAGTGGTGCATCTGTTGCAATCTGAAGAGACGCCCACTTCTCTAGTCGTCAACAACTTTCGAGGGCCCTTGAGAGACTTTCTCGGTCCAGTTATACACGGCTTTACGCGACAAACACTTTTCACCGTAAACAGGAGACATTTTTTTATGGATATCTTTTGCAAGAAGTATTCTTGTCAAGAAAAAAAGGCACACAGTGCCACAGTACACTCTGCGAGCACGATCGCCATTTTAACACCACCTGCGTACGCGCACAGCAACTGTTACTTGAGTATCATAAACTGGATTGTGCTGACACGTAATGACAAATAGGGAAATAGCTCACTGCTATTTTCGGCTTTCCAACAGCAGTTTGTGACTTATTTAATGACTTTCCGTCATACAAATTCATTCGTTGCTCTACATACTACTTCCAAACTACATTTTACTGTTTTGGAGCAAATGGCCACTAGAAAAGGGTTTCCCATATTAAGATCGATATGTTCTAATAGTGATTGTCTCTAGTCAATGAATATTATTTCGTTTATGGAAATTATATTGTTTAAATACAGTTCAAATGTCAACAAAATATTTGTTTTGCATAGGAACAGCACATTTTGTTTGTTTTTGCTATGAATAGCGTCCCAAATAAATTCACCTATATTGCTTGTGGCCTCTTCCTATCGGAGGTCTTTAAAAAATGTGTAAAGCGTTGTGTATTCTTACATTATACCTGTATATGTATATCTCTGTTAACTAGAAAGTTAAAAAATAAAAAATACCCTTACCACCTCGATGAGTGAAGAACTCCTGGATACGTATTTCGGCAACTAAGTTACCAT
>JARFOC010001101.1:13041-24022 GCA_031763485.1 Osmoderma eremita | reverse complement strand
ACATAATTATACTAAATATATTTGTTACTAAGCAAGGTGTCAAGTGTTTGATTTACTTCAAGAAAACAAGTGGTTTTTATCCTTAATTGGAAATCAATACTTCAAGAAAAACAAGTGATTTTAATCCTTATTTGGAAATCCATAATTCCTTCAAACCAGGAGGAATTCGTGCAGTATCTATTGCTCATAACTACACTACGGGATATTTTAATTGTTATAAAGTATTCACCTAATATTACCAATGGATAATAAAAATGTATGGTGAGAATTATAAATTGACATATTATTTGTTACATATTGTTACTTTATTCGAGAAACATCATAATCAGTCATTACTAGATCAGCAACTGGCAATGAAGCATTTACAGGCCATCATCATTTCCAATCTCGTTTTACAACACAGCAACATTAATTCGTTTTGCCTATAAAGGAATATGCAAACGTTTCTGTTTGTTTTAGGTAGTGATATATATATATTTCTCTGTAACCTCTAAAAACTGTATTATCATCTACGAATCTACTAATTGCCTAATATAGTACCTATGACGACAGTTCTTTCTTTAGGATTCATGTTATTTCTTAATGTAATTTTTTTATGATGAAAACGATGACTCAACCTAAAGAAATGAGAGATTTTTTAAAACTACTTGTCTTCGTTTAAGTAGGAACAACAATTTTAAAAATTTCCTGCTACACACTTTCCTGCCCTCCCTTGTCTTGTCTCTTAATCCATGGAAGTTTTGCCATACCTTCAAAACATGGTTTATTTTACCATAATAAACTGGAATATTTTGGACTGGAGTGAGTCTATTTTTGAAGTAAACCTAATTAAGAATTATTTATACATATACCTGTCTCCTCTTCTTTTATTTATGCCGAAACTGGTTTTTTTTGTCACCTGTATATACAGGCTGATTCATTTTCCCAAGATCCCCATGGTGAGGTGATCTTGCTTATTATTGGAGATAGAGGGTGGGTTTAAATTTGGCAAAGTTGCTAAATTTTGTGTTTGTCATGAACCCGAAGAAAAAATAAACCTGTGACAAATGACGTTCGAGATTTTTTTTTAAAACAAATAAAACCCATTTTCTTCTTTTACCGCTAGCACGTTTATTCGGCCTTGCAGAGAAAAAATAAAAACACATTCTCAGAGTCACTTTTTATCTTCTATCTAACGGTGTACTCGAAATTTTTATATGACGTTTCGATTCCTTCTGGCCACCATCAACTTTCTTATTTCTTGCCGGCGCCATATTGGATTTTTACACCATCAAAAAGAATTTTTTTTGTGTTTTGAACCATGTATAAGATGTTGACAAAAAGTTTTGATATAATGATCTTATTGACCAAGAACACATTTTAATATTAAATAAGGTAGCCATGAAAGTTAAAGCTGTCAAACGTTTCAATTATCGTTCGTTAGTAATAGAAAAATGTCGTACACCAACGAAAAGAAACGAGATATGTTAAGTATTCTTAAATTTCATGGCTGCCTTATTAAAATGTATTCTTGGTTAATAACAATAAACCTACTTTCCATCTCCAATAATAAGCGAGATCCCCATGGTGAGGATCGAAAATGAATCAGCCTGTATACATTTCTTTTGGCGTCTCGGTTGATGGAGACGTCTGACTTTCCATACATTCTGCTTCTTTTCACAGAATCGATTTTTCCTGCTGGCCTTTGTTTCGTTGTTATGTCCAAAGAGCAGTCTTTGGGCGTACCCATTCCATTCTCTTCTTCTTTGATTTCATCAACGAAATAAGCATCTAATTCTTCAATAAACTATACCACATTAAACGTTTACTTTTTTCGAGAATTTTGAGTCTGAAACTCTATCGTTCAATAGGAAACTTGACAACCCAACAGCGACATTTATGCTTATTAACATTTTGGCTTAAGTCAAAGTGGTTTCGTAAAAAAAATCCTCTGCACAAAGTCATCGTAGTTCTCCTATTTGTTCCCACAACTGATTTTGTCGATCAAAATCGTCCTTTGACAGCTCACGATCTAGACGTACCTTAATGGATGATACTTCGATTTTTCTAATATTTTGTGGACGGTGGATGCTGTCATATAGCAGCTATAGCTATAGCTTTCGGCTTTAAACCTATAATTAAGCCCTTATGGACTTATGCTGACTGAAAAATCCTCAAATACACATATGGTCCTTCGAAACGTGAAAGGACTATTCTATCCCGCAAACAATAAAAGACTAGAAAGTATCCCCAGGTTAAGGTTAAGGCTGGATCTTTACCTTCCACGTCACTAGCTGCACATTGTTTTGATTTTTACAACAAACTTTACAAAATTAACTTAAAGGATGTAAAATATTTCTGATTACCAATAAGTAGATTTAAAAAACCTTCAATGTTTATCTCAATGCGCGGTAAATACGTATTTTTCGGGTTTTTCCATTCCAACGATTGGATGTGCTGTACTTATCATTTCTATTCCGTGTGCGACACACCCTGTATACATTGTGTTGCTATTTTATGTGGCAAGTTGAATGACGCGGATGTAAAAGTTCCCAAACCGCCAATAATCCCGTCAAATTGGCAACCAACTATTACCATCATGGTAGCAAAAAAATCCATTACTTTCCACCCTTTTTAGGAAATAAGTCCCTCCTTTTTCCCTCTTACTTTTTCCTCTCTATATACGTCTGTTTGTATGTTCGCGAACAGACAAAAGCCTCTAGTGGTGAGTATCCTCTATTAATGGCCATCGGAGAATTCCCATTACCGCGGAATGACGCGTCCCGATACGATAACTTGATTAATAGCATCAGCCCGTTGTATACGAGCGATCGCACGAAGAGGAAGCATGGAGTGCGATTTCTTTCTCCGGATATCTGCCGCCCCTAGAACCAAATTGATTCGGACTAAACAAAAAAGACTTAAGCACCATTTCTTTCTTGTTTCCGCTAGTTGTAGTGCCGTTATGTGTCGATTCGTGCCTAATCTAACATTTCCATCATCAGGGAAATCATTTCTATTACGTATTCAATTCATACGAGAATTCATCCATCGATATTACTCAATAGATTTGACCGTTCTCTCCAAAACTTTAAATGAAATTAAGACGCGCCAACATAATGACCAATGGAAGAAGCAGGTGCTCTTCAAATTCCGTTGGACTTCTTATCTGCTGCGTTTTATTATCGATTTTAAAGGGGCTGGAGCCGTCTTATCGCACATTTCACCTGTTCAAATTACCAGCTTACCGGTTGAAACATTATAGACGCGCGTTAAGTGTATTGCGGTGGTAGAGAAACATGAGCCGGAAGCAATTTTGTTTTGAAATTATACGGCTAAACGTGTATTTAATTCTTAATTTAATTTAATTCTGATGTATTTTTTGTGTGGTATCCATGATGAGGTAGCGGAAGAAATTGATTGCGGATAAATTTATTTTTGCAACGTAGAACAGCTATGGAATTGATGTTGTTAAAGAAGAATCATATTGAGATTTTATGTATTGTAAATAAGTATTTGATACGACATATTTTTGCATTTTATTTATAGCAATCAGGCAACTATATCATCTGGGACTAAACAGTGTTACAAGGAGCTATACGGAAAAAAATTTAAATTCTAATCCAGAACACATAACATGTGCATAGATCCTGATTTAACAGATAAACTCATAATCTGCTTCCTGATTTAGAGTATTCTCAAGGTATAAATTTAATAATTCGGTGATTGAAGCTTTCTCGCCTCTTTGGATTTACTGTAAAGCATATGAGTTTCCTCAATCTTCATTACAGACAGTGCAAAGTAAACGCATAAAACATAATCAGTGCTTAAGTAAACAAATAAAACTACGTAAAATTAATTTTAGATATATCTGAAACAATTAAGGTATACCATAGATGACCTATAACCTAGCCCTAAAATATTATAGTGAGTTTGACGCTAATTAACATCAATTAATAAGTATTATAATATTAGTTGCATACCCAAAAGTGGTCAGGTGGATTTGAATTCTAACTCCCTGTGGTTTGCTGCTCTTTAACTACCTAGAATAATTTGGTCATCTTTAGCCATATTGTGCTCAGATGCATTATAGGTCGAACATTTTAAATCACCTGCATACATAATTATGTCGTTCTGCAGCAAAAATGATCGTTTACAAAAGTTATAAACAAAGGAGGTCCAATAACTAAACCTCATGGGACACCTATTTAACAAGCCAAAGGAGTAGACTTTTTCGAATTTTTTTTGGTTGTTGCTTCTATCATATTACTTGACGTGACAAAAATAAATAAATAAAAAATAAATAAATTATGAATATTATATTTTCATAAAATAACTAAAGGAATTAGCCGAGTCGTAAAAGACGAAAATATGAAAATCGGTTATAAATCGTCCAACACACTTCGTAACCTATTAGAAAATCCTAAAGACAAACCGGAAATACAAAACAAAAGTCGGAAATTTATAAAATGCATGTGGAGGTTGTGGCAAAGTCAACAACAGACAAAGAGGTCTATCGAAACTAGGTATAAAGAACATATTTCGCACTACCGACATGGGAGAGCAGATACATCTGGCGTTGCGGAACATATGGTAAAAACCGGATATAATATAAATATATAGATAATTCAAAACTAATGAAATCGGTAACACCGACGCGCGAGCTAGATGCTTATGAATCCACTTATATTAGAAAGAATAAGAACCTTCTTAATCGGAAGAAGTGCCCTTGTCACTTTCCGTACCAATGGATGTTATTGGGGTTATAAAAGAATATACTTGAGAACACTCGGGTGGTCCTTCTAAAAATTTTGCGTCCGGTGGTGTGGGAGAAGATTGTGCATATGTTGGGGATAGACACAGGGAATGAAGGAAGAAGAAAAAGGAGTGCATGTTTCTAGTTTAAGTTATTTTCGCGCTCATTGGGTTATTCGACTTGATAATGGGAATCCACGTATTCCCGAAACACGTGTCGTCCCGAAATAATTAATACTCTGTGCGGGAGGAATAATCCGAACAGTGTGTTTATTGTGCTGCCCCACAGTCCTTGCAATCTTTACTTATTACTTCTGCAATATATTATAATATATATATTTATTAAAAAAAAAACCATTACAAATATCTTACAGTAGCACAAGCATTAAACAGATTGGAGTTGTGCCATTACAATATGTTCCTGCTGTATCCTGCTGTTGTAAATGTTTTAATCAGGGCTCTGTGTTGGATACAGGATCGTAACGTAAGTAATCCTTAGAAGTTTCGTTGACTCGTAGTTTGCACAGCGATCTCTTTCCGTAATTCGACAAGAAGTGAAAGGTGGCAAAATAGGTTATTTCGGTCACATTATAAATTGTCATATATATTGTAGTCCGATTACATATATGTACTTATGTCTGTTTGCCTAGAAATTCTATGGATATCGTTTACAAAAAAGCTATAAACAATAGAGGCCCAAGAGCTGAGCCTTGCCGGACACCAGTAGTAAGTGAGACCAAAAGTAAAACGGGAAGTCTTACTTTTGTCGATTATTTCCTGCTTATGCAGCCAGCGTATGTGTAATAGATGGCACCGGTTTTAGTTTTCCTTCTTAATTTGAATAGCGTTTGCACATTTTTGTAATTAATCCAAGATCAGTGGTGGGCCAGGGATTTGTAAAATTGTCTTCATATGATTAGGTAGTGCCCACGAATAGCTTTTCTTTTCATAAACTTTTAGGAATTACTTCGCAATAGCTATCCGGTTACTCTTTATAGTTTGAATCGTACTGGTTCTATTGAGAGATTCCATAAGACTGACAAATTATAAATAATAAAAGTGGTAATTTTAAGTTATATTATTTAAATTGTGTATCCATTCCCATAATTCCCGATTCGCAATAAGGGACTAATAAATTGGATCGAGCACACTGATATATTTACCAGCGGCGGCTCGTGAGTATTTTTAATGGGTGGAGACCGAACTAGAGGGTATGGGGAGCTGAAATTTTCAGGGTGCACTTAGGATATATGGCTAACTATACCTACCAAGTTTAACGAAATTCGGCTGCCTAGAAGTGCCCGAAAAATTTAAAGATAAGCGACAATCGGGGAAACTTGAAGGAACACGTATTAAGAGGCAATCGAGGAATTTTGGAAGAGCGTAGAGACCGAACTAGAGGGTATGGGGAGCTGAAATTTTCAGGGTGCACTTAGGATATATGGTTAACTATACCAACCAAGTTTGACGAAATTCGGCTGCCTAGAGGTGCCCGAAAAATTTAAAGATAAGCGACAATCGGAGAAACTTGAAGGAACATACCGAACATTAATTTCTATTATTATTATTGACATTAAATTTTTTTATTAAATTTGGATGATGGCTCAAAATTTTCATTTTTCTTTAATAACGTTTGGGTGGGCAACATCTACCCTGCCACCCCCTACCCACCGCCACTGATATTTACTATAACTTTTTCATCTTTTTCTAATTTTTTTAACTCATTTGATTACTAGGAAGGATAATGAAACTGATAAGTGTCATGTGTCTGAATAAATATTTTAAAAAAGAAATGATAGTAGTGTATCATGGATTTGGGGTGAACTGTAACAATTTCTTTTGACACGATATTACAAAGTTTAAGGAGCTATTGCTAAGATTTAGAAAAAAAAAACTTTTTTAAGAATAATGAAGTGAAGATATGATTTCTGTGTTATACTCTTCTCGTAACTTTAATATTACAATTACTTTATTTATATTTAAAATTTGTAAAACACAAAAGAATTTGCTGTCTGTAAAAGGACGAGTTATTACCATATCCGGGTTTTATTAACAACTTCATTTCAAAGAAGCATAGTTTTGGTGCCAATAATAATAATAATATAATCTTTATTGCCCGACAGTTATTACACCACTAACAGGACAAGGTAAAATAAAACAGTGCGTAAACTATAATATACAGAAAGAGAGAGAAATCAAACTTAACGGGAGGTAGAAGGGATCGGAATAAATTTTATTTGGCATTTTTAGTCATATGGGTCAATGGAAGTAATGTATTTGTTCTTGCTCGTGGTACAGAGAAGGCATCCGTGGAACGAGTGTCATGCATTGGAACCGTAAGACCAACACCCGCCAATATGTTCGGAGCATCAATACAGTTGTTTACTAGCTTCAACAAAAAGCTAGCACTCGCAAATTCACGCCGGGTGGCAAGATTTTGAAAGTTATGTTCAGCAAGCAATTCTTGATAATCAGCGCAGCGGTTAGGATAATTACTCGTATCCTTAAAAATCGGACACTTTAAGAATCTCTTTCAAACTTTTTCCACAAGCAATATTTGATAAGTGTAATAGGGATACCAAATTAAAGAAGGATATTCAAGTTTTGATCTGACTATCGTGTAAAAAAGTTTCTTTATCGCGTCCAAGTTAGTGAAGCTTCTGCAAGTTCTAATGACGAAACTTAGCGATCGTCATGCAGACGTACAAATGGAGGCGAGATGTGATCAGAAAACTGCAGTCTGTTATAGAATATGACACCAAGATCCTTCGCCTGTAGATGCCTTGAAACTGCGAGCTGGCTAACTGAATAGTTCCAAAAACAAGTGGGTTATTGGAAGTAGTATAAATGAAAATTGCGCATTTCTCTACACTGACCCTGATTTGACACAATTTTGACACAATTCATTAATAACACGCAGGTCTTTCTGCAGATGCTCACAGTCTAAGATTGATGGTACCCTTGCAAAAAGATTTAAATCATCAGCATACGCAAGAACTCAGTTGCGCACTGCCGACAGAAGGTCGTAAATATAGATATTGAATAAGAGAAGGCCCAAGTTAGACCCTTGCGGAACACCCGAAGTAGCATTGTAGATGTTGGAATAAAAGCGGTTTTGGTAGACGTAGCATGACCGGTTATCCAGATAGGAAGTCGGTTGCGTTCAAATTGAAACCGAATGAGGACATTTTAGACAAGAGTTACTTAACATTCACATTAACAACAATATACCTGCACAGAAGATTCTATTTTCGCTACGGAGAATTTCATGCAACATTTAGCCAGAATTGAAAAGAATTATTACGATAGGCTGCACTTTATTAACAATTTCATTTTCTAAAAAGGCATCTTTTTATTGACGTGGCATTATTTTCCTTGAAATTTAAATCGCGAAACACTCAAAAGCGTACGCCCAAAATAAAACACAAGCGACGATTTTAATGCTTGTATTAACTCGGAAGATCAAAGCTGTTGATGATGGGCATTTTCTCTAAAAAGAAAAAAAAGCATAAATATTTCGCTTTTCTATCTCTATCCCTATATCCTTGTCTTACTCCCGCATCTTACCCGCTCCCGGTCTTCTACTTTCGGGGTATTATTTATTTTTAACGCTCTGACGGACAACGTTTCGACAACAAAAGCGGAACATCATCAATATCAATTCCCGTCTCCTTTTGAGGGCGAAAATTGCGAACGCAAACAAACTTCCTGCCCAATTTACTGGTATAGGGAGGGTTTGGCGGAATTATTTGAAGCGTCGGAGCGTGTCGCGATTTTTCTCAACCCTTCCGAATCGAATTATCAAAAATATTACGGACGAACGCCCGGCCGCCCCTTGGAAACACCTCCATCCATCCACTTAAGGAGGGAGTCTAAGACTGCGCGGTAATTAAAAAAATGAATGGGCGAAAAAGGCAGCTAGATCAAATACAAATTGAGTTATGTCTTTAATTTCGAAGTCAAACAAAAGGGTTGGTGGCGGTCGCGCTTTCGCCAACCCTTTTTTCCTGCGGGTTCTTCCCCATAGAGAGAGAGAAAGGGTCCTCATTATGAAAAACTTCTCCAATGTGATACTATGTATAAATCATAAGGAAATATTGCTTGGCGAAAGAATTGCCGATTTTTCTCGTTCTCTCCTTAGGTATGCCCTGAGGGTAGTGGAAATTTTAATTACGTAGAAGGGCAGATGAAATAAAAGGGGTTGGATCGGTGATAAATCGGTAATCTTTATGAATTTTTGCGTTACAGCTGTTCAATAGCTCGCTGAATATATAAAGTTTGCATCGTGCAGGTGTTCTCGCACTGCATTCCACCCTGCAAATATTTAAAAATAAATTCTCCCTAATGGAAAAACATCGCTTTTAATAAGGGAATAAACAAGGAGACTTTGGGGAATATTAAATTGAGATAACACTAGCGCTTTGTCATTGTAATACAGAATTTTCTCTAAGTATCCAAAATCAAGTTTAGAAAGGAAAATATTAAGCTCAGAAGAAATTAAAGCTAATATTAACCCAAAGAAAGCTCCCGGATTGGATGTGATCACAGGCGAAATTGTGAGGTATCTTCCAAAGTAAATAATAGTAAAACTAACCAATCTTTTCAACGCCTCATTTGGGGTGAGATATATCTCTAGAGTATGGCAAACGGCTGAAGTACTGATGAGTCCTAAGCTAGGAAAATCACCACATGTAGTTTTATTGCCTGTATTCTCAAAATTGTATGTAAAATTGCTGCTAAAAAGGCTAAAACTAATAATCGAAGCAAATAACTTGATTCCCTCTCATCAGTTTGGCTATAGAAAAAGTCAATCTATCATAGTTCAAGTTCACAGAATCACCGATGCTGTTGAAACACTAGAAGAAAAGAATGTCTGTTCTGCTGTCTTCGCAGATCTAGCACAGGCTTTTGATAAGACTTTACGAAGCCTTCTTTCATAAATTTAAGAAGCTCTTGCCACACGAAATCACAACTACCAATCTGATACCTGTCAGAAAGATTCTTCAGGGTTAAGCAAGAATAGGCCTACTCGAAATTTAAAGGATTTGGTGCCATAAGGTAGCGTGCTAGGTCCATTGCTCTGCCTGCTATATACAAGAGATCCTGAACAAAATACAATTGCAACCTTTGCAGACAACATCGCAATTCTCGCAGTGGGAAATAATCCTGAACTTCAAACCACACTTGATAAAATTCATAAATGTACTAAGACTTGGCGCCTCAAGCTAAATCAAGACAAGTCTGTAGGTGTAGATTTCACTAAAAAGTGTAAACAACATATCCCTACTGGATCCAATTAAGCTCAGATTCATCGTGCTGATTCAGAAAAAATATCTGGGCATGAATCTAGCCACAACAAGACTTCGCTGGAAAGTTTATTTGAACAAAAAGAGGGAAGATTTGGACATAAAGTTATAAAGAATCTATTGGTTGTTTGAGAGAGATTCCAAATTATCCGTATACAATAAGATGCTCCTTTACTAAAAAAAAACTTTGAAAACGGTGTGAACCTACGATATCCAACGTTGGGGATGTGCTAGTAGATCTAACATTCTTGCCTTCCAACGATTCCAAAACAAAGTGCTAAGATAGTAGATACTCCTTGGTATTTCCGCAATTGTGACCTTGAAATAAACACAGTTAATAAGATCATCTCAATTCACCTAAGTTACAAAAATTGCCTTTCCCATCATGTGAACATCGAGGCAATCCATCTCCTAAATAACTTGATAGGAAGACTAAAGCGAACTAAACCCATGAAGGTGTTATACTGTTAAAAGCAAACAAATATGCAGTAGTTACAGGTTAACTTTTAGTGTATTTAAGTTTTTAGAATCTAAGGCAGGACTGTTGAGCAAGCGTTGCAAGTATTTTCAGTCAGAGATGAATTATCCATTGATCAAATTTTGTGATCATATTGTAATGCTCAAAATACCCTGGAAAAATGAATGTTTAAAGAAATCTAGACGATTTGTTTCGGATATTCCCGAATCAAGCAATTATGCTTGCGTTTTACTAAAAACAAATGCTTCATTGAATTTATTCCAAAATTTAACACTATTTTCTCTCAAGTGGTGATGGGCATAAACAAAGAGCTATAATAACTGAAAAATTAGTTCGATAGGTATTCGAAAGCAAATACTTGGTACAGAAAGGTACTCTGTAACCACTAGTGCAATGATGTTTTTACAACATCTTGTTGCATTGTTATTGATTGTAAAGGCACAGGTTTGTAAGCCAAGAAGCG
>JARFOC010001100.1:6551-30888 GCA_031763485.1 Osmoderma eremita | reverse complement strand
CATAATATCAAAACTTTTTGTCAACATGTTATACATGGTTGAAATCAGAAAAAAAACTCTTTTTGACGGTGTCAAAACCCAATATGGCGCCGATAATAAATATGAAAGTTGATGATGGCCAGAGGGAATCGAAACGTAGATAGAAGATCAAAAGTGATCCCGAGAGATACTAGAAATAAAAGAAGAAAATGGGTTTTTTGTCATTTGTCACAGGTTTATTTTTTCTTCGGATTCATAACAAACACAAAATTTTGCAACTTTGCGAAATTTAAATCTATCCTCTATCTCCAATAATAAGCGAGATCCCCATGGTGGGGGTCGCAAATGAATCATCCTGTATACCGTGCCATCTTTAATTTCTTGTAAAATCTAAATCCTCAAAAACTCTGTACACGTTCAAAAACCCAAAATTGACTTCCTCGATTCTGCAAGCGATCTTAGTACCCACGCCTCCTATTGTCAAACGCCAATCACACAGGCGGGGTATTTTCCTAGCACGGATAGTTTCCCTGTATATAAAGCACTATATGCGAATGTAGAAACCCATAAAGTAGTTGCTACTTTAAGATGTACTAAACACAGCGGTTAAACGTACGATCTTATCTTCTCCCTATAAAGCCATCAGCAACTATCTATGACTACATGATTTATCGATCAAGCACTGTGTATTTATATCTACATAAAGAGCAAGGTGTAATAAAAGAAAGAATGTTTCTTTTATTACACCACACCAGTTGTTCCTCTATCGCCAATAATATACAGTTTTCCGTCAAGTTCAATTTTGTGAAGTAACAATATATCGATTGTGTTTCATATTAATGAAGAAGTGTCATAGAAATATTATCATAACGATTTATTTAAAAAATAGTAATAGCTATTGTTCGGAACTCTTAGGTTTTTGATCCCCACTGGATCCCTTCATATATTTGAATTTGATGGAAGTATTTTTGCATTCCCGACCAAATATAACCGAACTATAATTTAACAAGCAATAAATCTTTCTTATAGATATCAGCGAGGTTATGTTCTCGGCCGACGCCCAATCTGCCGATACATCCGACTCAAACGGCTTAAGTGTGTCGGAAATCATCGCTATAGGCATCTGCTCGGTCCTTTTAGGATTAATATACGTCGCTTCAGTATTCTTATACCTACACATCAGAAAGAGACGAAAAGACAACGATTCCAAGCTTGAAATACGCGAAAATCCAAACATATCCACCGTAGAAGAAGGCATCATTAAGAGCAACCCCTTACTAGTTCTCGGCAGACATTTTCCAAGCCCAGACATCGGTTTCAGCGATACAACAGAATCGGATACGGACGTAACACCAGATATCTTACAACATCAAGACGACAGAAAGAAAAGCGTAATTATCATTGTAGAAAATGAAGTAGTGATTCTTCAAGATTTGTGACCGTTTTGGGCGTTCCCTTTTCGTGCGTTTCACCAAATTTTCCCCTTTCGGGCGTTCAGTTTATAGATGGAAAGTGAATGTGTTTCTAATTCTCGTTTCGTGCGTCAATTTTATATTTTACAGGAAATAGGGAAAATTAAAACTAAAAAGTACCTTTAACTCTATATATAGAGTAACGTTTATCTAATCTCAATGTTGTACAATACTTAATTAAAATTAAAGGTAAATCCATCTATAATTTTACAATATATTTCAGCTTGTCCGATGTGTCACTAAGTTTTGTCTATTTTCAATTAGGTCACTTACAACTGTTTTTAACCGCCTATCTAATTCACGGTATTTTTTACTCTTTTAGGGGTACTTAGGCACAAACAATTTTGCAGGAAAACAGTATTATAATAGTGCATTTCTTCTAGAAGAATTTTGATTAATTCAAATATATTGGGATGTGTTTTTCCGATCCGTCTATTGAGTCTGTTATGCCATCCTTCTACAGAATTTGTAGTCCGATGACGTTCTCCATCGCAAGCCCATATTCGGCGAGAATTATCAATCTATTGATCAACAAAATAATCGTTAACTTAGCAATGACTTCATTGGTAGGAGAATTTTCCATATTACGGAGCCAACCATCTATAATTTTATATTCTGGCAGATGAGCTAATGCAGCACACTTCCTTATGTGGTTTCTTACTTCCTCGTTTTCCTCATACAACTACAAGTTTGTTAGACCTAAAACTTGTACTTTACGCCAAAGGGCTAGATTAAACTGAAAGTTACATCCTTTGATAACCGTAGCCGGAAAACCCTCTTCTAAAGCATTAATTGCGCCAACTTCAAAATCTAAAATACATTTTTTTTGGTAAGGAATCCTTGATTTTATTTTAATAAGAAGAAAAATCGTTTATCGTTTTCTTGTCGGGTAGCACGGGCATATACGGCAGGAATAATGTTTGTTCTTTCTTCTGTACTACCAATATCCACGTGAATTGGCAAAACATTGAACTACAGCTTTAACAAGTCCCATCGAATTGAAAGCAAGAACCTCCTGCTAATAAATTACCTCCGTCCATTGCAAATACAAGAATCCTGTCTTCCATACCATCGTCAATTATGACATACTCTTTCATAAACTCGCGGACCTCTATATCTTCTCGTTTATTTCGGAAGCAAGCTAATGCCTAGCGATTTGTGTCGCTGATTATATAATGCATGTTTCACTGATGTGAAGTGTGGAATATTTGTAACGAAATCTAAACCTCTGTCCTTAGCAACTACCATCTCTTGCTGATATATTTGCGATATGGTAATTTTTTTCTCTTCCTCTCTTATCACATCTCATCTTAACACTTATCGACTTAATTTTTTGCAATATCTGGAACACAGTTGTGGCTTTTCTCACTTATAACTTTTGATTTTACTTCATCAGTAACAATCGCTCCCGGGCAGTTCCTGTTTATGCAAATCCATCGAAGAGTTAAGTTTTTGTTTTTTGCTTTTAAGTTGATCTTGTATCCAGAATACAGGATGAGTGATTTTTCACGTTTTGATTCTATCACTTCCACCACAAACAACCTAATAATAACGTTGCTGCACTTAAAGATTTCCGAAGAACTAATTTATTTTAGTAATAGTGCAATATTTTATATCATCCCTATATTGGTGGAGTTTATTATAAACGTTTATTCCTTATGCAATTACAAGTAATTATAAATTCACAACAAATTGATTCTTAATCCGTTAACGACGAGTTCAATAACTATCTCTTAATAGAGGCTTAGTGCTTTTATTGGTTTCTGTAAATTTTACGCACGAAATGGGATTTAAGAAAAAGAAATACAATTTGGACGCCCGAAACGGGAATATTTCATTTTTCGAAGCCGGAAACGGGAAGAGACCATTCTTCAAATCTTCCATTTTATTATGCCACGTTAACACTTATCTCCTTTTGTTTAGATACAATTAACTTCGGCACAGGTGCACCCGTATAGACAGCACGAAATCTATTCGCCGCTGAATTCACTCGAGCATTTCCATCACCAGGATAGCAACGCCATCGAGCGGTTACCAGAGGAGAATGTGTCCATTGTAGAAACACTGGAGTGTCGCGAGGATCGGCCCGAAAACGTCAAAGCTATCGGAACGACTAGGAAGAAGTTGTATTTCAATCCGGCTTACTTCGAATTGCATCTACTGCAGGTTAGTAGAAAATATCTTTTAAATATTAGGAATCGAATACATTTGACGATGTTTTTTTTGGTTCATATTTTATTGAAAAAGAAATATATAAAATTAGCGGAATAAGTCAAATTATAGTTTGTCGTTTTGTAATTGGATTTAGTTCAAACTGTTCAGATTAGTGTAATCAAAACCAACTGTGTGACATTGGCAATAGCATATTTACGTTGACACCACTGTACAGTTGGCTCATCAGAATTTCTTGTTTTATTGGTTATGTTTAATTCCCACACGTGGAGCAAATAAAGAAAGGTTATCTAAGATTTATCAATTTATTCAAATATAAAGAAGCAAAAAAATGTTTTTATTAAAATCAAAGTACAATGCACTTAATGCAGTTCAGTTTACTAAATATTTTTTAAAAAAACACTTTCACAATAAATGTTCGAAATGTCCATCATTTTTTTTCATAGTGAAAATGTTTAAGAACAGTTTGTCATGTCTTTAACTCATATAGAATTTAGCCGATGTCCAAAACTATACGAGATAGGGTGTTGTGGAGGAACAAGCTCTTCTAGTTAGCAAGCAGCCTAACTGCTATAGGCAATACTACAGAACAGCTTCTGTTAGAGTTAGGGGATGGCAATTATTGAATTGCCACAGACAAATCAATAAGACAGTACCTCCCACAGTTTTAAAGTAAGGTATCTTGCTAATAGGTATCAGGTGCCAGTTCAGAAACTAGCATGAATCGGCAAATTTAAGAACCTATCCTAAAGTAAAATAAATTGATGTACAAATACAAATATAAAGTAATGTTTACAATATTAATTTTGAATTAGACAATTTATTTTAGGAAACGGTGAAACGTTATAATTCTAGTACGATTAGATGTGTTACATCAGATTAATGTAACTTAGGCAACGTTTCAAAGAAATTATATCCAGTAAGAAATTTAATAGACATATATGAAAAATAAATTACGAATACCAAAATCCTAGTAGTAGAAAGTCGTAGAAAATAAAGTTTTAGCAATATTTGAATTAATAAACACCTTAATTATCCTTGTAGTGTATTTAAACGTAACGTATTCTTCCTTCGCCTTTCTCGTCCTAAACTTCAAATATCCAGTTTCGTTTCTTCTCCTTAGACGATTTACCACCTATCTGTATTTATTACTTTAGCTTTTATAAATTCTCGGTTGACGTTAATTTTCCTTTTTTTTTTCATCGTTTAGTAACGCACCAATCCCATAGTTACTGAAATGATCTTTATCTGGTAACAGCATACTCTTATTTACGTGGATCACATTTGTTCCCTTATACGGCCTTGTACAATGGAAACACAAATCCACACTTGCACCCTTCACATCCCAGTAACTGCAGACTGACGTCTCTCCTTCTTGGGTGCCAACATCGCCTAAAGAAACTGCCCTTCTGTTTCTTGTATGAATTCATGCAGTTATTTTGTACAAATCTTCCAAACCCCTATTTCTATTGAATAGTGTTGTGTGTGAGAATGTGTTGTGATTTTACGTTCTATTTAAAAATAAAATAATTAGTTATTATCTGCCACCTGCTGGACCTAGAGTATTGTTTATTTTCTAACCATATAGATTCCTACGTTACCGGCAGAGGTTAGACGTTAAAGAATACGTACCAATCAATAGGCATTAATAATCCCAGAATTAGCAAAAAAACAAGGGTACCGGGAAAGATCATAATACTATATTTTCCGTATTTTCTACAAAAAAATACATTTCTTATAAATCTGCTTATCATTGATTTTGTAGTATGAAACTGATTCTGTTAAAATAGAATCTATTGACAATACATTCATTAAAACGTCGAATTAATATCAATACAATTCCAATAAATATTACCTGAAAATATGTGAGCGATGACATTAGTTTTTGATGTAAGCTAATGAATATAGTAATAATGACTATTGTCAGGGTCATTGACTACTATGTACCCACACGTATCAATCATTTTTGCTAAAAAAAAATAACAAAAATTATTTTTACATTTGATAATTTCGTAAAATGAAAATAAAAGGTACATACCGGTTGAAGACTAAAACAGAAGTGTTAATAATTGTTATATTGTTCAAACCAGATGTGATAACAGGTGTATTTAATGTTTGTACGTGACGCCATGCCTCCTTCTGTGGGACAAGGTTTAGTTACACAGTGGTGAACCTAATAAAATTTAGTAATGTAAACATAACCAATAAATTTTATGTGTACTTCACGAGGAATATGGTATTGAATACTAAAAATGATATATTTAAAGCAACTAATGTAGGTCATAAAATTATTTTAAAAAAATATTAACTAACAACGACTCACAATACATTTCAACAATGATTTTAACTTCTTCGAGGAACAAAAAAACAAATCAAAATTTTTAAAATGTTAGCACTAAATTCCCTAAAACGTCATATACGTCTTATATTCTATATATCTACTGGTAAGGCAAAAGTAGTGGGCTTTTATCTGCACGTGTCAGAGGGTATTTGGTGAGAAATATTTTTACGTTCTCAACCTATTGTAGTCGAATATTAGCTGTGCATAAAGAATAATTTAAATCACTCCCTCTATTTCTGACGTGAGACAAGGTTTAAGAGATTTCTAACTTCGATAAATGATCGAGTAATGAATTATGCATATGTCATAATGAGAAGTGGGCTCTACTTAACGGTTTTTAAAACATTTACAACTACTACACATGTTGTAAGTTGTTTAGCATCGTTTCACATCGTGCTGTCACAACTAATTGTAAGTCACAACAAATAAACAATATCGTGTATCGAATACCCGTCACGATGATACATCAATCTTGATACGATAACCACATGTGTACGTGGTAATAACACGCTCCACCCGACACGGAAAATACACTCAACATCTCTGATGCTTATACCCAGCTACTACTACTACGGCTGCGGTGTATTCGATCTCGACGTAAACTGGTATTGGTTAGAAATTGCTCCTCTTCCGAAATTAATCAGAATCAACACCTGCTCTTGTGCAACAGTCCACCTCACTTCTATACGTCTGTAATAATTACAAATAGAAGAATCACTATATCACTTCTATGTGCATACTTTGTATAAGATATTCTTAACAGAAAAGGTAGATCGTCTTGTTAGATTACAATCAATTTCTTTCAGGATTACCAATAGGTTTGTTTATTTCGCTTGCTTTAAAAGTTCGGAGTATTTGTTTGAACCCAATGGAGTAATGAGAGTAACTTAGAGTAGCAATATTTGGACAAATAAACAACTTGACAACTAACCTAACCAACGCACCATAACGTATATTGAAAAATACCCGCTCTATGTGTTTAACATGGATTTAACTTTGGGAAAAATCCTTTTTTGATTATGTTATCCAAACGTGCTTGAATTCTTTTGATCATTTTAACTAAAAAACATAATACTTCTTTTACTCCTGCTTGGAGCAGAACAGTACTTCAGTACAAATAAACTCAGTTGTAGTAGAGATATGCGACAACTAAACGCATCAATTTTGCTCTTTTTACTCTGAGCAGGTGGAGTAAGACATTACCTACTGCTATCATGACATGACCTAATCCCAAAGGGAAGATGAAATTTGATGGACTGTTTTGATTTCGAAGAAAATCCAGATATTTCAGTCAATCAAAACTAAAAATCCGTAAGGTTATCTTTCTATTCCCTCCAAACCATTGAGTATTACAAACGTCCTTCAAAAATGTATGAATACAGAATCATGACTCATCGTCACCCAATATAAAAGTAATTCTATCGGTGATGTGCGATTTTTTATATAGTTATTCGGAATCGAAAATCTTCTGGCAGAAAAATACGTGTTGTCTAATGTTATCGTACCTACTGATGTCTCTTTTACTCTATTACAGACTCCACCCCCAGCTGCGATAGAATTCCTCACGAAAATCCGCGAGGTCATCACGATGGCGAAACAGAAGATGTCGGCCAAACGCTTCTCACCCAGCTTACTGGGAATACCTGAAGAGGAAACCCCATATTCGTTAGACCAATCGCAAAGTCTGAACAGTAGACGTGGCAGCGTCATTAGTTTAAAGAGAGGTAACAGCAGACGAAGAGCGTGTCAGGGATGTCTCGATTGTGAACCGCGCGATTTCGGTGCGTTATGCGGCAAACTACCAGGATTTCCTTCGCTCGCTGCGTGCGAAAACTGTTCGACTAGTGCCGAGAGTAAACAGCACAGCATTAGGAAGTGGTTAGAAGATATTCCAGTGGTAAAAGTGCAAGAGCACCATGAGCAACATGGGGAAAATCATGCGGTTTCTACCAATTTTGATATATCCAAAAGATCCCCAGCGAGATCTTTACCGCCAAATCAAATTTCATCACCAGTTCGAGCTGTGTCTCCACGGGCAGTTTCGGACAAAGTGAAGCGCAGGAAATGCTTAGATTCGCCCAGTTTCTCGGACAGGAATATCCGCAAATCCATAATTAAACCCAACTGCCCACCTCCGCCTCTACCGAAAGCTGTTTTGGTAGAGCATTACGATAACGTCCGGAAAAGTCTGCCACCTCCAGATATGATTCACGAAGCCATGGCTGTTGAAGAAGTGACCAGAATCCCTACAATTACCAAGAAAAAAATGAATGCGGTCATAGACGAATTCTCCAGGAACGTTTCCGAAACAAATTCGAAATGTCGACCAGTAGATTACGAAACCGACAGTCTTGAAAGATCTACTATAGACAACAAAGGTTTTAGCACTCCCACGGAATATGCGGACGCAAATTCATCCCAACCCAGTCCGAGTTTAAGTGCAGCCTTACCAATGGCAGAAGAGCTAACAATGGGCAACGCGATCATCAACGCCAAAACCGGAAATATGACGATATCCAAATTAAATCTAGATACCCTACAAGCAGACGATCACGATTATGAGTTGATAGTCTTAAAGAAAGGGGAAACATTTCTTCCCGAGTTACTACAACGTGGCAACCTCGTCAGTGAAGTCTATGTTAATAACGGATACAACTACGGCAGTGCAGCATCGTCTACCAGTTCGAATACCTCAACTTTGGAAAGCAGACCACCAAAAGTTAGGTATGATGAAGAGAAACCAGGACATCTACTGATTGAAGTCGAAGATTGTCCTGATAATTATATAAAGGTGGACGAGTCAGATGAATTTGAACCGGATACCTTAGATAGGAAGCAAAAGGTGCCCCAAAATAATAAGGATGACAATGCTGAAAGTGACGATTATACCGATTCCTTAGAACGACCAACACAAATCCTATTAAAAACTACGGGAAGCTTCAAATGCCAATCACCAACTGCGGCTTTGGTGCAACAAAATAATTTCAACCGCAACTTTGGTAGTTTACGCGAAATCTACGAGGCCAAAACTCGTAAAAGTATACAAGAACGATTTGGGAGTGCTGGTGTGGACGTTATGACTTGGCAAAATGGTGTTTTGGAAGATTGTGAGGGAAAACTCTTAACTTTGGAGGAAAGACACTCGAAGAGGCAAAGAAGGAGTAGCACGCCCGCGAACAATAGCATTCCCCCAGATGTTATACCGCCAAATACTCAAAGGGAGTCGCCTCCTATTTACGAGCATCCCAAGCCACCCAGGAAAGTTTTAGATATTGGAAAACCACCTTTACCCCCAAAGAACTCGAATAGAAAACATGAAGATCATAAAGATTCGAATTCCGTGACTAGTAGTGGCAGTAATTCTTCCGACTATGAACCCATAAACGACACTAAACATCCCGAGGGCAAATGCGATGCTAGCGTACTGCGTAATCTCATCCACACCGACGATATCTTCTTCAAGCATGGTATGAACAACCAATTCATCCTCCAGGCCCGAACTATAACGTCAGTACCGGATTTATCCCAACAAAAGTTGTTTAAGGCCCACTTCGATAGCTCTAGTAAAGTCACCAACATCTTAGGAAAGTATTTGCAGCGACCGGAGGATTCCGGATACCTCAGTACGGACTCGGACGAATCCAAAAGGAAAAAGTGTAAGTGTATCAGTGGCGGGGGTGGGAGTGAGACAGACGAAAGCCTGTGCGACGGCCACAGCGAATCAGGTGCGGAAAGCATAGAAACTCACTCGGTTTTCTTCGACAGTTTTCGGAAACCACCGTGTCTTGTCGGGTCGTTAGATAGTGGGGTGGACTCCGATTTAAAAGGGAATTCCTTTACGAACGTATACCTAGATGACGCTGCTAGTACCGATTCTGAAAATGTTAGTTTCAAAACTGTCATTCCCACTCGCAAATATTGATAGTAATTGTGTTCGTTACATTTATATGTGTGTGTGTTGAAAGAATCCAGTGTAATTTGGTGCATATAAATCACAAGTGAATTATTATGTGTTATATGTTCCAAATTGCGTCGTTATTATAATTTCGATGTTGCCAAAACCACATGTTTTACAGCAACTGAAGAGGTGGCAAGAGTATTACATTTATGGATGGGCAGCAGTAGGCACAAAAACTGAACATTTTTTATGTGTATAACAAATAAATATAATTAAACAAAAACTAAACGTAAGTTTCAAAATTATCATTTTCTTTAATTATGTTTAGGTGGCCGTGCCTACCCTGCCACCCCAGACGAGCCGCCACTGAATTCATTATTAAAGCACTCTTAGATAATTAAAAGAAAACGTAAATATGCGAAGTAAATGCGGATAAAACAGCGTAAAATATAGTAATAAAAACATTTCTTGTTTGCATATATGCAATGCTTTTAGATTATTTTAATTAAAATGCAAATTATTTTGATATAGGCTTACCTTAAAAGAAAAACAAATCTTTAAATCCTGTCTATTTTCCCTACATATTCACACCAATTAAAATACTTCGCTAACAAATGCGTAATATGAAAAAGGAAAATTAGTTGTTCATTCTTCTTGTTTTATGCAACTTTAAATACATTCGCTAAATCATTCGCATATTCATGTCGAAAATAATAAAATATGATGGTACAAATTTTGACTGTAAGACTGTAAATGATTTTAATTAACCTCCATGAATCGCTAAGGGATGATTACAGGGTCTCCCCATTAAAATATTGTAGGGAAAGAAATACACAAATATTCTGAAAATCTGTAAAACTTTCAGGGATATTTAGGCTATGATTTAAAAGCCTTCAAATGATAAACAACCTGAATTTTGAAATTTAAGAGTGTCGTAAAAAAAAATTTTAAATCAAAGGCAGGCAAAACGATTTTTTACATAAGTTTGAAGATATTTCAAAATCGGTTACATTTAGGTGTAGGGAAACCTTAATATTTTATATTTAGAATGACGTTTATAATCAGAATTTGCAATAAAAATTATAACATTCCATTTAAAATAAGAAAGTTAATGACGACTGAAAATAATTTACTCTGAAAGTTCAGTATGGCGTAGGGCAGTGTATTTATTTTCAGAATTTTTGTACATTTCCATCCCCAAAATATTTTAATAGGCCCCTGAAGTTGGGAGAACCTGTATATATGTAAGGACCATTCCAATTTGTATCGCCAACAGTAAAAAAGGCAAACAAATCTCACTTTTACAATTTCTACGTCAATAATTTCATTCTCTTAATAGCATGTTTGCCTAGCACTACACAAAAATTCGATTAGATCGGAAGATACAATTTAAAAAGTAATTAAAATTGTAAATTGCCAATTTCCAAATACTCTTTTACTAATTTAATTGCGTATTTTATAAATTGGCAAGAAGTAAGTTAGGGAAATGTAATCTTAACGAATTCATACCAACCTACATTCCGTTATGCAACCAAATTTACCGTGATGTCTTTTTTGAAGATTATACACTATCCAAAACTATTTCATCTTCAAAACAATCCGTCTTTCTTTCTAGTTCACTAAACTATACTATACAGTATCATATACTTTTTTAATTACTACAAGCACTGTAAATATTCTTACAAATATGTACATACGTTAATTCAAAAGCGTCCAGAAGTCTTATCGTTTCAAAACTAAATTAATAAATAGTAGAAATTGGAAAGAAAATTTGGACGTATTGTGATATTAAAAGATACGGCCGGTTGTGCAATAATTTACATTATAAGGAGGGTTTTATGCAATAGTAATTTGTAAATCTAATAATAATATAATTTAAAAAAAACAATAAAGTTGTTAGTAAAGATTACTTAATACTAAATCTTGCCGATAGTGTCTGTAATATAATGGCTTTTTTAAAGATAGAATAAAGGAGAAGAAAACGTGTGCAATAATATTGTGCAATATATTTTTTAATATTATTACTGTAATTACATACGGGATGGTTCGTTAATCATGAAACTTTTAATATTTTGAAACCGACTAGAAACGTTTCAAGTCAGAAGAGCTTTATTAATACCCTCTTAAGATGGCACTGTTATCAACGTCAGATCAAATTATTTCTGTCAAAACGTAGCGTTTTTTACAAGAAATTAACTTTAAAAAAGTATTAACACTTACCTGACCTATCTAATACAAATGTTGAAGGAGATACTTTGAGAAAATCAAAAAAATGATAACTTCTAAATTATATTAATAGAACGACAACATTTTTACTAAGCGGACGCCATTTTTTTCCAGCGGAAATGAAACTTGCTTTATTTACGTTTGAAATACAGCGAAAAACATAACCTACATATATTATAACGTTTTTAAGAAATGGCTTATTTGGAAATCTTGTGTAAATATGAAGGAGTGTTATACAGTACAATACAATACATTTATTTCATTCTCCATAGCAAATTTAAGTGAAAAAATAAGAAAAACACAGTAATGCCATAACCTCATAGCGTTTATTATACTTAAATTCCCAGCTGTCACCAAAATCATAACAAATCCCGTAATGAGCGTTCAGAAACACTCAACATGTTGAGTAAACGCGTTGTAAAAAGGCTGCGATTTGTATATTTCGAACGCAGCCAATGTTAAGATCAGGATAATTGAGACACTTAACGTTAAAATTGTGTGCCTATCCCTCTGGTCGTCTGCGAATCCAACTAAACGGACTACCGCGCCAAATTTCATATATTTCAAACTTACAAGATGCATAATGCTATCCAAAATTCTATTCATTCTTCTATACAAGCTTTTTTCTCATAATGCCATTCACAAAATGTGCCAAAGGGTGTATGCATTCTGCCGTGCAGGTTTTTAAGTAGCACATGTTCTACCTCCAACTATAATTCTGTTCAAAACGTGAGCATAAAAAAACACGGATTGGAATTAACCTTTTTGCCTACCAGACGGAATACAATAAACACACTCTTCGGATTACTCCTGCCGCACAAAAATTGTTAAATCTACTTATTTTTCAAACACAATAACGCAGCAACCAACTTTAACAATAATTTTATTCACGTACTGACTTCTACAACTTACTTAACTTACAGACTTACAGAATAAAGTCTCTGAAGGTAAGCAATTGGCTCTAACATTAATCTACTCTACTCAACAAAAATATAGCCATTAGGAATATAATTACACTCAGATGTACAGGTACCTGGCGATGAATCATTTTTAGCTCGACGTGCGTTGTTAACAAAGTAATAATTAGTTCGGGACACGTCAATCTTTGCAGACGAAATACACAACAATAATAAAAATAACGATAATGATTAAAACAATAAGTAAAAACTAAAAGAACTATTAACAACTAAAGGGATGGTAATATTAATTTAAAATACTCACTGCAGAGTTCATCCCCACCTGCTATTTCTTTCGTGATTCATTTTTAAGGCTATTACATAAAACTTTTTACAAGAACACCGTGTTCTTTCATTTTATAAATAGACTTTCATCTTTTGGTAACTTATGTGAAGGCATATGATGACCAAAGACAAACTTGAAACGCGACACACCCCTTCCATGTTCTAAAATTAGATAATCTTAAATAATTAAATAATAAAACTCGGAGCTATAATAAATTTTTACAGTCTTAGTGAGTTTTTAAGTGCGTATTTATCGACAAATTATAACCTCAACATCATCAATTTTTTTTACAATTTTCTTACCTAGATCACAATTATCAAATTATAAAATAAAGTAAACAACGCTGTGAAACAAAAGGCGGTAGCAAAAGAATAAACTTAGGGCAAACTACTCTTCACGCTTGATATCCAAATAAACACTTAAAGATGGGTGTCGCATAGCTTAAAATGGTACCCAATGGCGGTCGTTTAGCTATAATCTATGATCATGTCTTCATAGCTATAGGCTCGCCTTAATTCTCAAAGCTTAATATTAATCTTTGTTTAATTTCATGCCAACTTAAATTTAAATACATCAGATGCTGCAGTGCCATCTCATTTAAGCCGCTTACAAAGGAACTAAATTTATAAAGAGCTAATAAGGTAATCGGATTGGTTTCCTTGGACCCTTTTTTAACTTTTTCGGTTAAAACTAGTGATTTTCAAAATATTAACGCATGCCGCAATTCAAATGCATCACCAACTGCATTTTCTGTTGCAGTATTTGTTTACTTCACTGCCTAAGTAGTAGTAACGAATCTTGCCGTAAGATGTCTCTATACACAAATATTTATAGATATAAATGTATTATTTAGCATGTGATTTTTTTATCGTTTTAAGCGTGATAAAAATGTGCAATGCAGCGAATATCATTATACACCAGAAATAATTTTATAAGTATTCGTTTTTGTATGATATTTACGTAATGACGTAACTAATTTTTACTTCCTGTAATAATCTGTAATATTTATCCATTTTGTTTTTTAAATAAAAATAAAAATCCCAGCCGCTGGCTTCCATGTACCTGCCAAGTCTGTATAAAAAAATAACGGGTATTTTGGGTGGGAACAAATCACTCGGTTGCTACGACATTATTTTTGTGGCTGGCAATCGTGTAAGATGTGGAAATTGAGGTGGAAGAGGTGACGGTTTTTCCTAATGGAATGCTATACATAGGTATTATTGAAAATGTTTTCATATTTTAGTTATTTTTGTAAATAAATCCATTGTAAATATATACATGTCAAATTATATTTATCTGTCCTAGAATTAATTATTATTTTATTTATGTGTTCTTATATGTTGTTTCTTTTTGTTATATTCTATGCAAAATGATCATAAGTATTTCTTTTTTGTACTTGTTGATGAAATTGTTAATGATTGTTGCTATTCAAAAGAATATGAGTATATGAAGAGAGAAATACAAATACATCCATCATGAAAGACTTACAAAACGCGAACTATAGTCCTTGTAACGAAACAGCCGACTGTTGACATTCTCAATGTTAAAATCTAGTGACATTTGGCCTGTATAGTATTTCTATAGTTAGAGCGTTGCCAATTCCATAGGTAAAGTTGTCAACGCATTTACTTTGACATTTGTCGTTTGACGTATTTAGTATTGATTATTTCAAATACATTTGAATAACTATAACCTATCTATACACCCAATATACAAAATAATGAAACTCACGTGGCATCTCTTCGGTATGCGACTTATTAGCATGGTAATACTCAAAAATAAAATCCCCGTACAGATTTTCTTGTATATACATAAGTATAATAGATAAAATTTGACAGATAAAAGTTTATGCCATCACCTCCACCATGTGTAGACGCGTTTCGCCGTTTGCGGCTCATCGGTACACCTTCGTGGAAGTGATGGCAATTTTTATACTAACCTGTATATAAAGGCGATATGATATAAAATGCAAATGAGAATTGATCAACCCCATCTGTAGGAATACAAATGTGGTATGATCAACTCCATCTGCTTGGATAAACGCTCACTGGCTACTCTAACTGTATGTATGAACAAATTACTTTGTCCTTTGACAGGTTAGGTTTTGGGATATAAATAATTATATACAGGTACGAAATAGGAAAATAATTATTGTATTGTAAAACTTATAACAAATGTCCATTATTGTGGAAACAAGTATTTGTTCTCCGTTTTAAATTTTCAAATATATTTTGAAGTTCTTCTTATTAATTTCCTGGCGTATTGCTCCTCTGGATCGCGTTATCGATTTCTGAACATCTTTTTTTTTAAATTGCTAAACAAATAAAAATTCATCTGTGTAAGATCTGGAGAGCGTGGACGCCATAAATCAGTCTATTGTCGAAAAATTCCCTGAGATGTTCCTGAGCAGAGATAATATAGTAAGGAGAGATGGGGCACTTAACGTTAAAATTGTGTACCTATCCCTCTGGTGGTCTGCGAACCCAACTAAACAGACTACCGCACCAAATCTCATATATTTCAAACTTGACAGGGTGCATAATGTCATTCAAAATCCTATTGATTCTACTATACAAGCTTTTTTTCGCATAATGTCATTCACAAACTGTGCCGAAAAGTGTATGCATTCTTCCATGCAGATTTTTAAGTAGCACATGTTCTATTTCCAACAATAATTCTGTTCAGAAAATGAGTGCAAAAAACACGAATTGGAATTGGACAAGTTGCGCAAGAAACGCGCATTGACGGTTTCGATTAACGTATTCCTGAAAGTTATATTTACAATTGGAATTAAGCTTTTTGCTTACCAGACGGAATACAATAAACACACTGTTAGATTATTCCTGGCACACAAAATTGTTAGATCCATTTATTTTTCAAGCACAATAGCGCACCAACCAACTTTAGCAATAATTTCACGTACTGACTTCCACAATAGCAACATACACACTAAAGACTCTGAAGGAAAACAATTCGCTCTAACATTAATCTACCCTGCTCAACAAAACCAGCCACTAAGAATATAATTACACTAAAAAGTACGTCGGGTCCTGGTACCTGGCTATGAATCATTTTTAGCTCGACGTGCGTTAATAAAATAATAATCAATTCGAGACACGTCAATCATTCAGACGAAATACACAATAATAATAAAAACGTCATGTCACGTTAGAGGTCACGTGGGTTTCGTTATACTTTGTACATACATTGTACCTGTCGAATCATATTATATACTTTCGCAACCATGTTCTGGAACGACGAAATGTCAAAAGTCGGCTGTTTAATTGAGAGAACTATCCTTTTCTCAGGGAATATTGATATTATTAACGATGTGCATATATCACAGAAACAAATCCGGAGCAGGCAAAGTAATTATGAACAGAGGGGAATACATTTTGTTTGTGGTATTATTGGTTAGTACGTCACACGAAAACTTAAATATTTTTTTAATGGGCATGTATACTTTTTTTGTTTTATTGATAGAGGTGGCTAATAAGAACATAGTGTAATTTTTTTAACATTTCATATATTAAATACGTATGAAATTTGAACATTTGTATTCCCGGCATTTAAACCATAGTGCTTATTAATTCAACCAATTTTTCCGCCGCAGAATTTTAGGTTTCATCACGTTCATCTAGGAAGATGAAACCACGATACAATATAATGAAATAAAACGTAAACTAATGATACAGAACAAATATCAAAATCGATGCCAGGTTGACAATTGGTTCGAGCCACGGAATAAATGAAAAATATTCCGTAAAAACCTAACATCAGCTTCAATTACTACATAAATTGGTTTCAGCAATTGTTATTGATGTTTTAGTCAAATATTGAACACAACTATCATACATACATTACATTAGTAGATATGCTATAATAATAATATGTCCTCCTCTGCCCATAACATAACATTTGCTTGTTCCGAATTTTACATATTTGTTTTATTTCTGTGATATTTGCGTATCTCTCTGCGTATATAGGATGGGCCAAAAATATGAGATAACAATACACGATTCATATATAAAACTACACTATACTAAGAAAATGTGCTATATTAGTTGGTCTCCATATTTTTGACTAACCCTGTGTAACTTCTATATTTATATAGGCTTATCGTACAAGACTAAAGGAAATTGAAATGATGGATAATCCTGCTATTTTCCATACAAAAACAATGTCTTTTTAATTTATTTTCTATTATCTAACAACTATCTGTTATTTATAAATTGAATATATTGTTTTCTCTTTAATCCTATTAATGTTGGTGTTCTGAATATGTCTTACTGTTATAAATTTGTATTAAATACAAGATATTGTTTTCTATATGATATTGTTAATTTGTACTTTTTTGTATTCTTTTGGGATCGAATAAAAATGCTTGTTTAAAATATATTTTTTGTATAAAACCGTTTTGTTTCTAACCCCAAAATAAGAAGGCAAATTTTAAATTACAAATACATGCAAAGAAATATCATGAAATCCTCAAACAACACTATTATCTCGTTCCATAGTAGAACGTTTGTGAGTATTGCATTCTCTTATTGTTATATTTGTGCATAAAATTAAAATTAGTAAAGTAATTATGTTAATTTTATTTGAATATTTGAATTAAAAGAATAACATTTTGGCTGATAAGCAAAAACTTGTAAATACACTAACGTGGCGCCATCTCATGAGTGAGTAAATGATAAAACAGATTACTTGCAAGTTTAACTAAACGAATGTAATTAAAAAGGTTTAAAAATGAAAAGTAACTTAAGTATTGACTACTGCTAGATTGTAACTGTAAAGCAGTTGTAAAGTAAAAATATATTTTGAAGTTTACTGACTGCCGTTGGTATAATAGTTATCTGTAAACGATTAATTCGAAATATTTGAATTTTAAGAATATGTCATATTGCTTTTTAGTGACAAAATATATGTTTAATTGGTTTTAAGCTCCGCCGAGAAAATGGAGATTTGTAAGCAAATAAAATCCACAAAAAAACCCTTTTTTCACCGTTAACATTTTCAGTCGACTATTCCGGGCAGGAGGAGTATATCTGGGCGATGCGTACGCGACTGTACTCTGAAGATGCCGATGATTGGAAGGAGAGACTATCCAGCGACGGGTTGATGGAGTCAGAGACCGTGAAAACGGACCAGACAAAAAGTGGAATAGCCAGTGCGGACGAATACAATACAAAAGTGTTGGCATCCCTGGTTCCAGATGAGATAATATTCGATTGCAACGACTATACTCACCGACCTTACGATGCTTGCTTACTATTTGGTGACGTTTCTGGTAGGTAAACAGAAGAAAAATATAAGGAGAAAATGAAGAAGCAACTTTTATTTGTTCGTTAAGGCTTCACGGATCTTTGCGAAAAGTACAATAAGACAGGGAAAGGGGGGCCTTCAAGATTAACTCACGTTCTAAACAGCTACATAGGCACCATGGTCCAAGAGATCATGTCCTACAATGGGGACGTGCTAAAATTCTCTGGGGATGCATTTTTGGCTATGTGGAAAAGCAGCACAAACGATTCCATGCAAGATTGCGTTCACCAAGCGCTAGATTGCGCTCTGGTCATTCAGAAAACCCATGGGAAGTACGAAACAGACGTTGGAGTCTTTCTCAGGGGTATGCAATTACTTTTCTTCGAAATCAAAACCAATTTTCTCCTTTTGAAAAGTTAAATTGGCCATCTCGGCTGGTTTCGTGATCTTCTCCTTGATTGGGGACTTGAAGACGTCGCATTATATTGTGGTAGGGCAGCCCATTTTCGACGTGAAACACGCCGAGAAAAAGAGTAGCGCTGGTGATATCATCGTCTGCCATACTGCTTGGAATTACTTAAACCCCAGCGAATATTTATCTGAATATATGGAAGATGGTTTACACATAAAGGTAATTGGTTGCAAACGGTAATATTCAAAAACTAAATTTGTGTAATTCGTATGTCAAGAAGATTGGGTAAAGATTAAATAATAAAAATGTTTTGGGGTTGAAAATAAAAGCCGGAAAAGGCCAATGGTGATTTGGGAAGCACTACTAAGGAGCAGTTTTACCAATCGGCTTCAGTCCAAAACTCATTGACATATATCAGATATTTAACACAATCTTAACACATTTGAGGCTTTCAATTTTGGCAAAAAGACTGGGAAAAATCCTAGGAAAACATTCTTAAAAACTTTATGGATTTGACCAACAAGATGTTTGCAGGAAATAGGTGGGATAGAATTATAATATTTTGATTTTATTGGTAAAACTCAGGTTTGCAAAGATTAACTATACAAATGAATGACATTTTTTGAGATAGATAAAAATAAAACTCTACAAACAAGTACCCCAATTTATATAGAATAACATTTGATTCTCGCCTTATCTTTCGGATTTCGAAAATTTTTTAATTTGCTTCAGAGCACGCCTGACTTTCACAAAAGTTGGAGAACCCAACGAAAGGGACAGTAATTCTAAGCCTTAGATATTTCTAGGCCTTGAATTCCTTTCTACAATTCAATCTGATTCAATTTTAGGTCCATGGACTTGGTGCAAATTGGAGAAGCACCCAAAAGAGTTACAAGCACCAAAAGGCTCGTAAGTTTTTTTTCTAAACACTTAACACTTCGTTTCCGAAATACGTGTATAGTTTTTTCAATCTATTTTACTCTAAACGTCCAAACCAAAACCCAATTATTCACAATTCGCACATTTCTCAATTTCAGTTGATGAAGAAGAGACAGAGGAATCGAAATCTAACATGTACAACATGAACGAGGAATTTTCCAGTGAGCATAGTTCCCTTGCTATTAAAGATCCCTCAACTCCTTTCTAATTTTCAGTCAGGCCAAGCGTAAACGACGCGGTGAAGATGAAGCTGAAAGAGGATTTGAGGAAATACATCATCCCTCCAGTGATGAGAGGTATCGACATGGACGAGCCACTGGAATATCTGACGGAAATGAGGCAGATAGTGATACTGTTTATCAACGTGGTTACGAAACGAATGCCAATCAATGACTTCGTCAATCTGATCGATAGTTGCTATAAGATTGTTTGCAGGTAGGAGTTATCCCTTTACTTTTGGGGCTATTTCCTGGTCATGATTTTTTAAGGTTTTGGATAAAAGAATCTATTGATAATAGATGATAGTTTGTTGCATATTTTGATTTAAATTTATTTGATCTTCAATATGTATATAACTAGTAATAATCGTTTGGCTTTTGCCATGTATCAATAATTCCACCGGACGATCCGTTCCTTACACTATCGACTTGCTCAACATAACTGAAACTCACCACTATCAATTTAGTTTTAGACTTCAAAGACTTCCTTTGCCCACATGCTTAACATTTTTAAATCTATTTTATTTATTGTTTCTAATTATTCGGTCCTTTCAGAACTACTGAACGTATGGAAGGTTGCGTGAATAAGGTATCACTTTTCGACAAGGATTTGATGTTCGTCGTGATTTTTGGATTCCGTGGCTTCAAACACGAACTGGACAGCCAGATCGGTTTGAGGTGTGCCACCGAATGTTACCAACACATCAACTGCCAACCAAACGTTAGATCTACTTCGATAGGCGTGACCACTGGTAAGTTTTTGAAAAAGAAAATTCTTCCAAATGCTTGTTTTAAAGGAATAATTTGTTCTTTGAAAATCAATCATTAGTGTCAGAGTAACATAATATTGAAAAGCACGAATTTCCTCTTAAACACCGTCAGGTTAGAATTAAAGTAGTAAGCTTTTATGGACCAAATTCTGAGGAAAAGTTCGAGTTGGATTTAAAATGGAACCATGACAGAATTTCTGCAAATCTAAAAATGTTTTAGTTTAGGGTGTTAGAGTTAGAGATTTTGAACACTTGAAATGTGGGTGGTGCACGAAAATTATTGGCTAAATAGAACTTAAGAGGCCAAGAAGAATAAATGCTAAAACTTCAAACCAATAAGCTAGCATCAACCTTTCTCATTTCAAGAATTTAATAACATTTATAAATTTGAAATGGTTAGCCACACCCAATAACAAAAAGGGAATGAGTCAGCAATCTGAAGGTGATTTTTTTAAGCATCTAAGGAAAAATATTAACTAAGTCTTCTTCAAACAAATTGAAAAAATATTTAACCTCTGGGGTGAAAAGTGGAACTGCTCAGGGTCATAAGGGCTGAACTAAATAACCTTACCCTCCCTCTATGAATCGGGGGTAGTCTGAAAATATTGGCCAAATAGTTCAAGCCAAGAAGAATAACGCTTAAATTTTCAAAGTTATTCAAACGTTCACAGTTAACATTAACCTCTTTAATTTGAAGCCTTTAATATTGTTTCTAAATACCCGATAACAAAAAAGCATAATAAGTGAGTAATTGATTGAAGGTGAACTTGAACCTTTAAAGCATCTAGGGAAAGCTTTTAATCAAGACAGATCTTCAAAGAAATTGGAGTTATTAAACTCCGGAGACAAAAAAGTGCTTGGGCCAAACTAGATCTTCTTTCTGCCAAATATTTTTGCAACAGCTCAAGCTTGATTTTGTTCTTTTATGATAGGTATGACGTATTGTGGCGTAGTCGGCCATACCTTACGCAGAGAATATACCGTCATTAGTCTGACCGTGAACAAAGCCGCGAGATTAATGTGCGCCTACCCGAACAAAGTGACGTGCGATCGAGAAACCTTCTTGCACAGCAAACTGCAAGCTACCAATTTCATTCTGCAAGAATTCAAACACCTAAAAGGCATTACGAAAGCCGGCCCGGTCTACGAGTTTAAGGAAGCCATTATGTGAGACTAATGTTGGTCCCAAACCAATTTCGTAAATTCCAAATGTATTTCAGAGAACCAGGAGCAGGAATGACCATAACTAAATACCCGATACTGGGCAGAGATGAGGAGATGAAACTATATTTGAAATTGGTAGAAGACTGCCGAGAGATTTTCGAACAGAAAATCAACCACGTCCACGGCGGTTTGAAGATGTTGAGTCACCACAACACTCTGATCCTCTCCGGGGAGGCCAGACAGGGAAAGAAGCGTTTACTCGAGGAGATAATCTACCTTAACCCGCAGGTGATTCCGATATACAAAGTAAAGATTACCAACAGCGATCAGCAGGTGAGAATAGTTTTGGGCAAAGCTGTTTGGTTGCAATCGAGTTGAATTAATTAACTAACTTCTTTTGATAGCAACCTTACAGGGCGATACAATTATTCTTCGCACCAACTTTGGGGATTACAAATAGGTCTTCAGCCAAAGAACGCGAAGCTCGATTACTGACTAGGTTGAGGAAGATGAAGGTGCCGGAGCTCCTATGCTTGGTGAATCCGATATTTAATGTGAATTTCGAGAAAACGCCTCTATTTAATCGTCTGACCGAAAAGCAAAAATCCTTGGCCACGAAGAAGATGATAAAACAGCTTTGCTATGGGGTAAGTGCCGAAATTACTAGATTATTACTTGCGAGGAACCATTCCTTGTACGAACAAATTGAATTGTAATAAGAAACCGTAGCTTCAGGTTGTGCCAACATTATTTTTAGTAAGATAGGCATTGGGTAGTAAGTATATGTTTAACTATATTTGAGACACTCCGTATACGTCGTGTCAAAAGTTAAGTGTTTCCCATTGCTAACTTCGTTATTATTGGAGTATTATACTTAAATCAGCAACATTGAATTTCGTAAATTTCTGTAGAAAACATGTTTTCGAAAATGAAAAATTATCTGTAACCAAAGCAAGACCTAATTTTCACTGCGACATCCCGTTTCGTTATTCTCTTCAACCATTAATTTCCACCATTAGTGCTTCGTCGTTTTCTGGGTTATGGCCATCGAGAACGCCAACAACATCGACGAGGAGTCCTGGCCTCTATTCAAAGAGATTTTGGATGTGGATATGTGCTTCATAGTAATGACCATCAACTCGTCCTTCATCAATAAGCTATCAGATTCTGCTAGGTTGGTAATCAGCCATCCCAATGCTCGCACCATACAACTATCAGCCATCGACAAGTGGTTCCACGCTGGATTGGCCTGTCAGATCTTGGAAGTCAGGGCCATACCTGCTGACCTTGAAAAGTACGTCCAAATTCTAGTTTGTAGTTTCCTCAGATAGCGTTCACGATTTTTTTATTACTAAATACCACATACAAGTATCTTTGCATTGATAATTTTGTTATTAAAAACCTTTAATTCAACAAAAGAAGAAAAGGCAGCCACGCTTCATTGAAGACCATATCGCTTACATTAATTCGTTTGATAATAAAACAGAGTGATACAAGTGCGCAGCAATGGAAACCCAGGCTGGATAGAGAGCTTCCTCATAAGCTTGGTCCAGGGCGGTGGTCTTTACATTAGCCACATCAAAAAAGACGAGTTAAAGGAAATGGGTTTAGTAGTGCCAGATTCAGAGATGCTAACAAGGTAAGTTAGTTAGATAGATATTTGCTCGTGTTTTGTGAATTGAAACAAAAAAAAACTCTAGATTGTCACCACTAGAAATCAGGGAACATTTATTGGCCGCCAAACATAACACTGGTGAAGACGGACGCGGTTGGAAGATGTACGAATTCAGCCACGGGGTAATCAGTAGCGACTAGATGCGTGTGGTAGAGTAATGTTCGTGTTGTTTCCGTGTAATTTTCAGAGTGCCCTAGATAAGGATGCGAAAGATGCCAAGTCAGATATTGTCGAAATATGTACGATCAGCGATTCTGCTAACATCGAAGACGTGGACGCTGAATTGTCGTTAGACGGTAACGCACGTTTATCGATTTAAATTACTTATCAATATATTCACCATGAGGAATTTGTTTGGGTGCGAGGGGATTTTCAAGATTATTAGAATAGTTTTTAATTAACATATTCAACAAAATATCGCCACACATAGTATTCATAACAAAAGCATTCATAATAAAAGTACACAAACCGTAACTTATTAAGGATTGCAAGGACTGTGGGGCAGCACAATAAACACACTGTTCGGATTACTCCTCCCGCACAAAGTATTAATTAATTCGAGAC
>JARFOC010001098.1:0-16271 GCA_031763485.1 Osmoderma eremita | reverse complement strand
ATGTAATAAACGAAAGGAAGCTTATTCCAAATCATCAATTTGGCTTCCGTAATCAGCACGGAACAATAGAGCAAGTTCATAGAATAGTCAGGCAAATAAACAGGGACTTTATGGGTAAGAGGTACTGCTCAGCAGCGTTTTTAAGCATTAGTCAGCCCTTTGACAGGGCGTGGCACGATGGATTATTACTTAAACTAAAAAAAAAAATCTTCCCTCTCAGTAGTTATTTTATGATCCTCAAATCATACCTAGGAGGTAGGCGTTTTCTGGTGAAACATGCAGGTGAATATACGACCTACATCCTAATAATGCAGGCGTCCCACAAGGTAGTGTGTTGGGCCCGATTCTCTACTTACTATATATGTCTGATTTGCCTAGGCTTCCCGTGCTGATCCTACAGCGGCACTGAGAAACTTGCAAATTAATATAAATAAAATCGAAAACTGGCTTAGGAAATGGCGAATAAAAGCCAATGAAACAAAGTCCGCACATGTTACTATCACAATGAAGAGAGATACATGCCCAGCGGCTAAACTAAACGACTTGTCAGCTACCACAAGCCGAAGATGCTAAGTGTCTCGGCATGGGTTTGGACAGAATATTAACGTGGCGCAAGCATATCTTCACAAAGCGCAAACAACTTGGATTAAAACTACACAAGATGTACTGGATTATCGGACGAAAATCAAAACTAACTGTTGACAACAAACTGTTACTCTATAAAGCCACCCTTAAATCAATATTGCCGTATGATGTCCAGCTGTGGGGAATAATTGCCGAATCCATTATCGAAATTCTTCAGAGATTCCAGGATAAAGCGTATAATAATTAATGCTGCAAGATATGTGTCCAACTTCGTCATCCAGCGAGATGGTACGCGAAGGCTGAAGAGGTTCGATCCGTCATATCTGGTTTACCTAGACATTAAGTTCTCACTCGCCCTGTCGACAATGTAGTAATTTAGCCTACAATTCAATAAGCAGGGCGATTACTGAATCTCCCTGTATATGTTATTTGTAATTTAATTAATCCAAACCATGTGCTTATTGTTTGGACAGATTGCTGTAGCTATAGGAGTTAAAAAATAATTATATGACTACATACGTTATAATCTTTACTTTGCGTACTACACAATTATACAATACCTGTACACACTTACCTGTCTGAGTTTTAACGTGCTAACTCAATAATTATGCGCAAGCCCGCATCCTTGACGACTATTAAGTACGTACCCGGTGTTAGTCCTGCGTTATGTTAGCACTTAGCGGCTTCGTATCGTTTTCAACACCTCGTCGTCGCAGCGCACGCAAATCGGTCGATATAATCGTTGGAAACGCAACGGTTACGCAAGATTCGATCCGATGTATTTCCGAACCATTATATTATCGTTCCAACGAACGAGCCGATGACTAACGCACTTATCGCGTAGTTAGAGCAGGCTATGCCACGCCCCTCACGTCACGCCAGCACGGATAATGCCACGCAACTCGTTCGAGCGGCTGCAACCAGCGCAACGTGTTTTAGCGTATAGCGTGGTCAGTCACACCTGAACGAGCACGCCACTGGGAACAGACGCATATATATAATGCCTTGCTGTGACAGAAGTGCGTATATTGTCACGATGTATGGTGACGAATTGCTTTTGTTTACCGATTTAACCTAGTGAAAGCATGTATAAATTTTATTGCTGTAATACCTATATATTATTTACGCCACTTTGTTATCGATTTAAAGAGCATAGTTTTCTATAAACGTCATTACCTCAAGCCTGTTTTACTTAAAATCGAAGTTACGAGAGTGTATCAAATATGGGAAGGCAGGATAAAGATCGATGCACGTCATTGATTGTGAATGACGTCTTATATGACGTGGTTGCCAAAACATGTTTCAACTGACTTCACTGAATAAATAAATATTAGGTTATGTTATTTATCGTGGATGTTTTCTGTTGTATTTATTAAAATAACGGTATTCCTCTGAAAATAATGGTACTTCTAAGATGTTATGAAAGAAATGAGAGATATATTGAACATAGTATACAGTAAAATTTATTTTGTTTTGCAAGTTACAATAAGATAACTAATTGTTAGTGTTGTGAGAAAAATGTTAAAATTTTTCACTATTAATCATAACATGAGAGAATATCTGAGAATGAACGTGAGTAGAATAGCTATGCCGGTTCTGGCGCAAAATCCCATAAGATTTAACACAGGGGTCTAAATTTGTTTTTCCGCCATATTGGATTTCATGAGGAGTGGGGGAGTGCTAGGGGAGCCCGATCACATCTCAACCGTTCAACTGCAACAGACAACCGTTCGATTATAACAGATAACCGTTCAATTATAACAGATGGCCGTTCAATTATAACAGATAACTGTTGAATTATAACAGATAACCGTTCAATTATAACAGATGGCCGTTCAATTATAACAGATAACTGTTGAATTATAACAGATAACCGTTCAATTATAACAGATGGCCGTTAAATTATAACAGATAAATGTTGAATTATAACAGATAACCGTTCAATTATAACAGATAACCGTTCAATTATAACAGATAGCCGTTCAATTATAATAGACAGCCGTTCCATCACAACAGCTGTTCAATTGCAACGGCTATCTGTTATAATTGAACGGTTATCTGTTGTAATTGAACGGTTATCTGTTATAATCGAACGGTTGTCTGTTGCAGTTGAACGGTTGAGATGTGCTCGGGCTCCCCTATCTCTCCCCCACTTCTCATGAAATCCAAGATGGCGGAAAAGTAAATTTAGACCCCTGTGTTAAATCTTATGGGATTTTGCGCCAGAACCGGCATAGCTATTCTGCTAATGTGCATAATGAAAAGTATGGAAGCCTTAATTATGTAAAGTATGCTACGCTAAGTTCTTGTAGCAAATAAATTCACAGACATTTCTATTTTATTTATTATAATTTATTCACTGTTATCACAATCACTCGAGTCACTTTTGCAAAAGAAAATTGAGTCTCGCATTTGCTATATGCAGCGATTCCATCAATTCTTATCGAGGGTCATCTTTTCTACAACGGAAACCTATTTCATTTTAAAATAATCCCTAGAGACGAAGGGCATCAATGAAATATATATCTCTCCTTCAAAATTTGCGACACACTGTTCCATGTAATGAGTTGTTCTAAAATATCAAGATAATTAGAAATAAATTAAAATTCATGCCAACTTATATCTATTATTTTGATACATTTCATGTACAACATTCGATGAATTGGTAGCATCATCGATACCTAACACAGGTATAGACTTACGTGGATTTGCTTTGTAATCGGTCAGTGGTTCATTGTTTTTCACTGCTTGTGATGATACTAAGAGCTGATAAGGTAATATTCAAAACCGCGGCAACACGCTAAAATTACATAACTTGTAATTCTTTGAACAATATATTTGCGTAAATACACCTCACCGCCGTAAAAGGTGTCACAGGTTGGCTATGAATGCGAATACTATAACGTTCTTGTTCGAAGAACGATATTAACGCTGCAATCATTTCTTTTGCTTAACATTACATTCACATGTATTTTAAAAATTGACGAATTCATATTGTAGTGTGACGGCATAAATCACGTGCATTGATATTTATCCTGGCGCTGCTATATAAATCCCACTTTGTTTTAGATTTATTCTTAGAGCAAAGAAAAATCAAATACATCTTATTTTGCTACGTAAGCATAACATATATAACATAATATATTCGCACATTTTTCCCACCGCATTGGAAGGTTTTTAATCGCATTGTCGAAGAAAAAAGTTGGTCGTGCCTCTAACCAATTGCGTACGAACGATTCCACCACGTCAAACTGGTGTCTTCCCGGTTTTCCCTTAACTGGCCCAAACAAGTGTGTGTACCTCAAATGTGTGATTTGAGGTACAGGGTAGGTGTGTTCCAATTGCATCCGATATTCTTTCGCATTGTTTCTCGGGTCAAAGCAATTATGTATGGCCGAGGGTTGTCATCACGAAGAATATGCGGGTTTCTAGTATTTTTCGTCGATAGGCCAGCTTCACTTCATCAAGGAGCTGAGTAGTACACCGCGCCACCTATACACCGATCGTTAAGGTAATCAATAAGCAGTACGCATCTGCAATAAAAAAAAAACGGTTGCAAGGACTGTCCCTGCGAAGGTGTTATTTCTTGCCACTCCATGCCTGTCGGATTTGATTCTTGGGTGTAATAATGCACCGACGTATCATTACAAGTGACAATATGACTCAAATATCATTCCAATTAGCTCGATATAGCGCCATGCTAAACGGACGTGGTTGTCATTTGCACATGATGCTACTGAAGGTCAAATGCCTCTGGCGAGCCGACCCTGTCCACATATATGAGAGACAAATTATTCACTTATTCTCCCACTGCAACGTGTGACGCTATTTAGTTATTTTAAATCTACGAATTCGAACAATAATTATTGTTACATTTTTCGCAGTATACCAGACGCGTCTATCGTCGTCTAACGACTACGGAAAACCGATAATGTATGAAAATTGAATTTAATATTGCTACCATCCGCCCTATCTATGTGTGGATGCCGGCATTTCGCCGTATCACGGCAGCGGGAGAATAAATGAATAATTTGTCTCTCACGAGCATCATTATCCGTCAATGTTCAATATGTACCCAAACTTACGTGAGAATTGCTACCGTCCTCTTATCATAGGTGTGCTGACGAGCCGTGATACGGCAAAATGCCGGCATCCACACATAGATAGGGCGGATAGTAGCAATAAAATTTTGATATCGATTTTGTGTCTTTCCATTTTCAATCCTTTCTTGTCTATAGTTTTTATTATTCTATCCATCACTAATAACAATAAGTAAAATTTTCAGCAGCGTGTATTATCATAATCAAAGCGGAACTAAGGTTACAGATTTATGTAGGTACTGTTTTTATTGCACTCACCGTCCACCATCGGAATCCGAAAATCCAATCGAAAAAACAAACGCTGGCCGGCACAAAAACTTTTTCCGGAATTTCTCCCACAATCACATCGTTCGACTCTAACGTTTCTGTTTGTTTTTTTTGTCTGTTTTCCTTTTTTTATTTGGATATCGGACGTCCAGTGTCACCGTGTCGAAATGATTCGCAGCTAATTCGATTATCGACGCCGACTATCGCGAACTACGGCCATCGGCACAGCACGGCAGGACACAGCTCCGTGCAATACATTTTTGTGCCATTGATTTATTGGATTTTAATTTTGTGACCTGTTCGAAACGATTGGCACTATTGGTCGGTTATATGGGTTCATTCTTATTTAGAATTTTCATTTAGAGGTGTTGTTGGCTGATTTTTGGAGTGATAGCACTCCGAGATTAAATATTATCTTTAATTGCCGTTTTGAAGGTTCAAATTTTCGTTTCTTTGGACATCTTGTTTTTTGAAAATGTTAGACAATTTAATAATTTGGTTGCAAACATAAATTTAAGATATGGAGTTTGCACAATAATTCCAACAGTTTAGGTTTTGTTAGTAATATGTCGTATTTATTTATATGTTTGTCTCTTTCTTTTATTATTATACAATTATTTGTGTTAGTATGAGACGTGTTCTACGCTGTGACATTATCATTAACTACACTTGAGAGCAAAAAAATCGACTCAGACCGCATACTCACAGTAAAACGTCTATCGCACAAAAATTAAAACTTAAATTCCATTTTTGCTGTCAATACCTTTAAAATTAAGATCTTAGCTTTAAAACGAGTGCACATTGTTTTAAATTACACTTATTGTTAAAAAGAATAGTGTTAAGCTTTAGGGTGCTAAAACTCAAGAATGAGGAGGAAAAATTAAATGAGACATTTTTAATTTAATTTGAGCAAAACCTTATCAATACTTAGTGTAACCCCCCAGCCCTAATTACCGCTTGTAAACGGTCCTTCATGGATCGAATAAGTTTAGTTACGCTGTCTTGCGGTATAGCGTCCAATTCTGCGGTATGTGCTTCTCGAAGGTCAGCTCTCGGAATCTGGGGAAGAATTTCTAACTCGAACTTTCCTTTTCAGTTCATCCCACAAGTGTTCAATAGGATTGCCGTCCGGGCTACATGCTGGCCAGTCCATAACCCTTATCCCAACTTCTTGCAAAAGCTGCCCTACGGAAGCTGCACTGTGTGGACGGGCATTATCTTGCATCAGGATGAAGGTTTCCCCAATAAAACCGGCGTAAGGTACGACATGGTTCTCTAGGATTTCTCCAAACCTCCTGCTCGGCCGCCAGTTTCAATAAAACCAGCTCGGTTTTTGCGTCCATAGAAATGCCAGCCCACACCATACAGGAACCTCCTCCAAGAGCTACCTTTTCTGCAATGCAGTATTGTGTAAACCTTTCTCGTCTTCTGACTGTCCAGCAACTAACAGCCACTCCTCGCGTTTCTCTGGACACCTATTGAGTTTGAACGCCGGTGAGAGCCCGATTTCTTAGAGAGGTGTGGACAATGAGTCGGTCATCTCTCTCTAATGTGCACCGCTTTCTGCCTGAATCTCTTCTCCGTTGAAAGTTACCATTCTTTTGGTATCTTCGATGAACTCTTGATACGGCATATTGACTCATATGCAGAACACGACCGACTTCACGTTGACTCTGGCCTTCTTGCAATAACGCAATCGCTTTATCCGCTTTCTCGGATGTTGTGTCCATTTTTTGGCAATACTCTGGGACATTGATGACCGGAATGTCTACCGGTTGACATTTGACAGCTAACTGATAAAGGTTGATAAGGTAGAGGGCCTTTTATACTACCTAATGTCAACTAATGCAAAGTCTTTGCTTATCGATCACAACATATTGTAGGGTACTCTAAGTGTAAAAGAAATATAAGAAAGAAGTATAAGTAAAAGAAGTAAAAGGGTGTGCAGTCATTTTGAAGCTATGACGTTGATCTTAAACATTTTAAAAACAGAAATGGAATTTAAGTTTTGGCTTTTGTGTCAGGGATATTTTACTGCGGTGTGCAGTCTGAGTCGATTTTTTTGCCCTCAAGTGTAATTGTAAATTCATGACGAGAGATTGTTGACAACGGATGATTAATTGAACTGTCTTTGTTTGGGCTATTTCCATCGTTTGTTCGATTTAGGTAGTCCGACGTTTCGACAATTCGTCTATTTCCGTCCTCAGGGTAGCTCTGACGAGAGCTGTTTCTTGCCAAATTCATTTTTGCAATTTATCTTGCACGCTTAACCACTTTAGCCCCCCAATTGATTAAAGTGGTTTAGTGTGCAAGATTAGTAAATATTCGGAAGTTCAAATCTCACACGAGCACAAAAATAAAAAAAATGGTTCTCGGATATATTTGCCAGATAAACGGCAAAAATTAATTTGGCAAGAAACAGCTCTTGCCAGAGCTACCCTGAGGGCGGCAATAGACGAATTGCTGGAACGTCGGACTACCTAAATCCAACAAACGATGGAACTAACCCAAACAAAGACAACTCACTTAATTGTAAATTGTTCACAATATCTTTGCGAAAACCATTGGCGTTCGAAGAACGTCACGATGTTATTTAATCCTGCTTTGTGTCTGTCCTTTGTAGCTTGGGAATTTAACAAACCCTTAACGATGGAGCTAAAAACTTCTACCTCATTCAAGATTACCAGTTTCGCTGAATTTAATTGATGATTGAAGATCACCCTTTAGTTACAAAAAAAAATCTTTGAAAATAGTCATCTGGAAAACTTAGATTCTCCACTTATACACCCCTTAATTCACATCTTTATGCCTGCTGATGTTTAGCTAGTTATGTTAGTTATATTGGGAGGTTGTGCAGGGTGTCATGCTACCTCCTGTCAGAATTTTAAAGCTAGGAGGTAATGAATACAAAATGCATATAAAAACTTTCTTAGTTAAAAAAAACTTAAATCATATCTACGCAAAGACATGTTTTTAATTGCCATGAAGTAAACGAAATTTACTATACAGGATCAGTAAGCTTTAACTTGCACTTTGGCAACAATCCACTATTAAGACGTGAGTTAATTTCTTCCGTGTTATATACTGGCTTGGTTTGTGTCACCCGTTGTATCCAATCCTGGATATTGTAGTGCTGTTCATCTTTCCTAACCGTAACTAGCAACTATTTTACAAAATTTATTTAATATGGATGTAAAACTAATAAATTTTATTTTCTTCTTGTTGGTTCTCGCAAGAAGCTTTTGAAGAAGTCTTATTTACAACTTCTTTAGTTCCAACACCTTTAGAATCGAATTATAGATATCTCCACCCATTTATTTTCTTTATCCTCCCCTATTCTTCTTTCTTCTTCTTTCTTCTTCTTTCCTCTTCTTTCCTCTTCTTTCTTCTTCTTTCCTCTTCTTTCTCCTTCTTTCTCCTTCTCTCTTCTTCTCTCTTCTTTCTTCTTCTTTCTTCTTCTTTCTTCTTCTTTTTTTCTTATTTCTTCTTATTTCTTTTTCTGTCTTCTTGCTTCCTCTTTCTTCTTTCGTTCCATTTCTTCTTACTTCTTCGTCACACATAGCTATCAGCTCTGGCCCCAGGTTGGCCAGGAATAGAGTAGTACCTATTCCCGTCCACTAGTTCTGTATATTCTTCTGTGGAATTAAATTATTTTGCTGTTATAGTTACAATTACGCTTTTTTTATATATTTCTTCTCCAAAAATAGAAATAATCAGTATCATTACTGTAATCGTTAACGATTTCGCTAATTTATATCTCAAGCTGGCCGATATATCAGTACACACATATCATCCAGCAAACAGAAAGATTAAAAAAGTAAATTAATGCACGTCAAAATCTACACGTAACACGGCCTGGTTACTACGTAGCTTTAAAGGTCACATTTTCTATTGTCACGACATTTGATACGCTATTTGTTATTGAGTTCCCTCTCCGGATTATATACGGCAGCTATAACGAGAACTCGGGACATTTTGAAAAATGAACTTGCCGGATATCGGATACCGTATACTAACCAGCCATCACATCCACGAGTGCTCCAATTAATTAGGAATTTCGTCGGGAACGTAATGGAATTTCGTCAACGATCATATATTATACCCGAAGTTAATGACTTATGGAACTTGTCTTTGTAGTGGTATCAGTAAATTAATACAGTAAAACGAGAGCTTTTCTTGGTCTCAAATCAATTTAATAAACATATTCATAATAAAAAAGAATTTATGTGTTATGTACCCACAGCCTAAATTTTTTCTCTATTAGAATTTTTTTTATCAAAAAGGCAATATTGGTGGAGTTCGATAGATATAGTCAGATTCAAAAGGAAACTATATCAAGATAGATTAATGTTTTACATATTTTATTTTTTTTTAAATTAGGCATCTATCATAATTCATCAAATGACAAATCGGAAAAAAAAAACGAAATATTAGAGCTACGATTTTGCATGAAGCTACACTTGTATTACTTTCTATTGGCGGCAGAATGTAGTCAAACTATTTAAGGTTCAAAAGAGGAGGAAACATATGCTAGCCTTTGACACGTCCAAAGCACGTTATCGTAGTTTGAACACGGTTGAAGTAGGAATGCCATATTGTTCGCGAATATTATGCTAGGGTGTGCGATTGCAAGGGGTCGAAGACAATGGCGTGCTGCCGTTGAATGGCCCCATTAAAAATTTAAAAAAAACAGTACCTCGGTTGTCGGCAAATGTTTTACAATCGGTCTTCCGCTCCGGCAGATTACCTATTAGTTAGGGCCTGCTTCCTAGATGAGTGAGTAAGGAAAGAAGCCAGGGAATGTTGTTTTGGAAAAATCTGCTAAAGCAGTCTAAATGATATATGGGATTTGAAATCAAAATTAGAAAGTATAATCTTCTGTGGAAACTAAATAATCTGTATCAGAAATGCATGACTTGTTTGCAACAGACATATCCGGAAGAGTCATCGAGGATTGACACTATATAAAGAAGAGGTATCTACATAATAATTATGATTTCATACTAAAGTTCTTATCTTGAAGGAATAGAAACATTACTAAGGGCTAGACTTATTCATCCATGAGGTTCTGGAAACTAGATCTATTACTAACCAACTGAGGCTGGGATTTAGTACTAATTGTTTCCAGAATCTAGGTTGCTTATAACCAGAACATACGTCTAGTAGTTTAAAAATAAAAATACAGCTGCTGTCTATTTGAAAAAAGCTTTTCTAAATCGCTTTTCCATATAGTAGTTCAGAATCACCAGTAGAACTAAAACAAAAAATGCCCTTAAGCACATTAAGGTGGTAAGAGCATTTGTTGTTGTAGTTCTATCTCAAGCCACCTAGAGATGTTTACTTCGCGAACGACCTAGTTGAAACACACGTATCTTTGCAAAAACTCGAGTCAATCTAATAGCAATATCAGTTGTTTTAATAGAAGAATACACCATCTAATTTTGATTTCAAATCAAATTTGTTTTGTGGATTTCCAGTCTTTATAGATTGTCAATCCACACCATTTCGTACTTTAGTTCTTTCGCTTTACCTTTCTTCACTAATACTTCAACCCTTGGTAATTGCGTAATGGAAAATTTTACCGCCAAGTTATTACCGGCGTACCTCGGACATTTTATAGTCTCTTTGCGTCGTTTAAGATCCGTGCAAGATGTATCCATCCCTTAATCTGCCACGGAGAATTTTTCTCCCTTTTTTTCCTGCTTCAAGTCCTGGAGAAAAACGTCAAAATCGACTACTTCCTTTCCAGTGCCGACCACCGCTGCGATGTTATCGCACCGAGAGTATCCTATATCTTTATGGGCAATAATTTTATAATTTCCACATTTCTTCCGTCCGCCTGGCTTTCTCAGTCCCGGATTGAGGCCTTGTTAGTCGGCTGGCGAGGCGAGGTAGCCGCCTGTAAATGGGAGGGAGGCGCTCACCGAGCCGTTTTCTAATAAGGAGTTCCGGTTTTATTACCGGCAATAAAGAATTCTTTTTATAATTGCCTAGACACGAAACGGAGCTCTCAGCGCCATCTCTGGACGAACCAATTATTCCTATATTATACCTTCGTTTCATCCTTGTTTCCCAAGACTATTAAACACCAGAATAGATGTTTTTGCTAGAGGTATAGCATATTTTGTCTTGAATCTCTTTGTATGTATTTATAAATATCAAATTCTATGCAACGGGACCCGGAGAGATAATTAACATCTGTATATTGCAGTGATGACGTTTAAAATGCAGAAAAAAACTCTTCCGCGTCTATCTGGTTGATGAGCTGGTGTGCTGTCGGCTGTATTTTTTCTATTAGCTTCGACAATGTCCAGACGGGTAGAAATTCTTTATGAGTGTGCACTCTATAAAGTACACGAGCAAATGTACCAGTCACAAAAAAGAGTGTGCGTTTGAAGGTACAACATATGTTTGTGTAATGGTAGCAGTTATGTTACTACTCTCTTTTACATGCATTTCATTTGATATAGGACTTTATGGGAATAGAAGTCCATAATAGCGTTGAATTTATTTTTATCTGTTACTATAACTACAGCACACTAAACAAAAGGTTAAATACATAATTCAATAATACGATAATATCTATCGATAACCTAGACTTTTTTCTCCCTTTTCGGTACACGATTGAAAAGCGCGTCTTGTTTAATCAAATTTTTGCTAGTTTTTACCAGGAAAAGATCAAAGCAAAATTAAGTCATAACAGCAAAGTGATTTGCATTGATGTCACTTGGTGGTGGTAGCAGTGATTGATGTAAAGATTTAGAAAATCATGATATTTGCAAATCTTTAGCTGCATCTAAAGTTAACTAGATAAATACAGGATTGATCTAAATATTAAATACTTCTAGTTTACAATTTCGATTCGACCTGTGTTAAGTAGATTATGACTTTGATGTTTAAATTTTAACATTAACTGTGAAGGAAAAAAAAGAGGCGGTCTTTCTTTGTTAAATAAATGCTTAGAAAAATACTGAGACAAATTGTGTCCCCGAGAGTTGTTAATTTTTTGTATCATCTTCATAGATTGGTCCTTAAAGAAGCTAATGAGTTGTTGATGATCTCACTGATTTTGCCGTCAACCAATTTGGTTCTATATGTTGCTTATTTTTCGGACTACTTTGGCCCTATTTTTCCAAATATTCTTTAGATCAATCTTAGATCCAGAATTTTTGAATTAACTGAGTTGTCAATGCAATAAATGGCTATTTTATTGCCTCTAGCTACTTTTGGTATACGAATATATGAAGGCCGTATTAGGATAGCCTTTTCATTGACTTAAGGATTTACTTACATTACATCATATGTACACTCCCATTTTCATAAATCAATGAATGAATTTCTTTGCCGTCGATAAATTTTGCTTATTACTTTTGCCTAATTTTAGACTAATGCAAGCCTAATTTCCAAAATATTTTTAAACTAGTTTTAAATTTTTAAATCAACTTAAATTGTCAATATAATAAGTAAAAATAAAAAATACCCTTACCACCTCGATGGGTGAAGAACTCCGGATACGCAGTTGCCGAAGTTGGCGAGTTCTTCACTCGTCGAGATGGTAATGATATTTTTTATTTTTATTTTTTTTGTATTTTTTATTTTTACTATTTTAAGTCACCGTATCCTATTATTTGTATTAAATATAATAAGATGTTTTATTATCTTTGATTATTTTTGGTATGGTTAATCTATGAAAAGTGTTTGAGGATAGCCTTTTAATTGAATTGAAGATTTAGATCATATTTACTCACAAGATTGACAGCTTTTAGACATTCTAACCGATTTTGCTGCCGATAAATTCTGTAGATTTAGCCTCAGTTTTCTTAAACCACTACTTTTTAATTATCGAGGGAGGGGATTGCCTACTTTGTGACACATAAGGTTACATTGTGACAGGTCCCTTAAAATCACTTTTTTTTCTTTGGCCGGTTTTATAGCTGAATCAGACCTATTCCACGGTTAAACCAGAAAACTAGAACATGTGCGCCACCTGTCATGCATAGGGTCAAGTTCCTGCTGTAAGCGCGCACTTTGTTTGAGCTTGACTTAGTTGACCATCAAATTCAATGAATAACAGTTGATGCGGAAACTTTCTGTGGAAAAAAGAGTTCTACAGGCGATTTCTTATGAAAGATAAGTTTTTACTGAAGTACAATAGTAGAAACTATTTTAGTGTTAATATGATATCCTTTTTATTTTTATTAATAATCATGCAAATTGGAATTCCCAAGCAACGCCGAAAAAGAGCGTTATTCGATGTTCCGGAATTGGAGGGCACTCTCGTTACTATTTAAAAAAAAAATTTTATGTTTAAAATATTTTATGTTGGGTAATTTAAACGCTTTTGTTAATTGCTTCCAAGTAAAGAAAGCAAGGACTGTGGGGCAGCACGATAAACACACTGTTCGGATTACTCCTCCCGCACAAGTATTAATTAATTCGGGACGACACGTGTTTCGGGAATACGTGGATTCCCGAAACACGTATCGTCCCGAATTAATTAATACTTGTGCGGGAGGAGTAATCCGAACAATTGCTTCCAAGCTCTCTATTTTTGCACCTATACAATTTTGTATTAAACATTTTGACTTAAATTTTTTATAAAAAAAAAAACTAAGCGAAATGTGAAGCCACCAAATGGGGTAAATTGAAAGACTGTAACGCAAAAGAAACATAAAAAAACCCTCAAAATATGTCACAAAGTAACCCCACTTTACGGTAATCGAGTAGTTAATGCAACAATATCAGTAGACGTTGTATTGTTTAGACTGTTTGAGGATAACCTTTTGAATATTTGTCGAAACTTTGTATCGAAGGACGTACTCAGGTGACGTAAGAAATAACAACTGAATGGAAGTTTCGTCCTCCTCCTTCAAAACATTTCGTTGGGGTTATGCTGATTCATGGGATTTTAGCATTATTACACAAATTGATATTGAACAAGCTCTCGAAGGCGAATCGAAGAACCGTTTTCCCGCAATTTAACAACCTAAATGACTAACGCGACCGTCATTCGCTCCCCCAACGTATCATTTGGAACTAAAAGAGGGTCTGTGCATGTACGCTAGACAATTTTGAAGTCCTACAATTCCACCCCGAATTTACCTTGTATTATGATTCATTCTACGTATACAGTAACACCTGCGCTACTTCCCGTGATATTTTTTTTTATTCCTTTCGGCTTTGTATCATATCGTTCTTTCCCTTAGAAAACCCGGTCGATACGCTACCTTCGCCCATATCCTAAATTGTTTGCTAACGTAATTGAGTGCACCCTTTTCGGAAAGCTGATTTCGTGAGCTGGGATACCGTATCACGTCGCAGGGACGAAGGACGATCCCTTACTTACGGAAAAAGGAAAGGAATAAAGAAGGGACAAACGCCTAAAAGTACTATTTTAGGTCAGCGATCCCTTCAAACGCGCTGACAAGACGAAGTGTTGTAGACTTTCTTTGCATTCTTGAGCCGCCCGCCGGTAGGTGTATAGAATTACGGGCATTATGCAAATACCTCGGGCGCCGTATTAGATAAAAAGGAAAAAAAACGCCGCGCCACTTCCACGTATAAAAGTGAGAGAAAAGAGAGATTTGCGTCAGTAATTTTATTTTCGTTTAGGACGACACGCACGCATAAAATTCGAATATTACAACATGTTTATCCGATAAACTAGCAGTTGCCCGTAATAAAGCGATCTCTCAAGCTTCGCCCGGATAACGTCTCGGTTGTGGGAAAAGGCGTGCGTAGATTTTAAAGTATTTTTTATTGAAGTTCGACGGGTGTTAGGCGCAAAGCGCGCGATTAAAGCGGTAACGAGATTGTGTTTACATGCTTTTTTACAAAGCGGGATTGCGTAATCTTTTGCGAAACTTGTAAGTTAAGTATCTCGTTAGGTTGGTATCGTTGGCGATAAATTCGATAAAATTTTATGAACGATATCATAGAAGCCCGTATAAACAAGTCTGAAAAATTGTGGATTTAAACAGAAGAAATTATACAGCTTGTAAGGTATTTTTGGTTTTATAGGTGGACGGCGAATCAAAACCATTGTTATATTGGAGCTCTTGATTATTTCAATTTTAATTACCTTACAAGAGATGTTAATCTAGTATGTTTAGAATCACGCATCATGTAATACTATATCTGCGTTTACCTGTTAATACATGCAACTTAATTAGGAGATACGTACTATAGAATCAAAATTAAATTGCAACTTGCCTACGTACATCCACAATAATTAGGAAAATCTGAGCTATTAATTAGAAAATAACTGATTTAATGTGGTATTAGGCTATTAAATAAACATAAGAGAGGCAAATGAACCCCTATAATTAAGGAAAGAAATCATTGAACCCATCTGTCATAACACATTCAATAAATTCTTAATTAAAATAAATAATTCCACCATAAAATATACGCTCATGTGCAGATATAAAAAAAGTAAAATACGTAAAATGTTCATATAGGTTTTTATAGGCAATTACAGGAATAGGTGCAGTAGATTCACCTGACCTCACACATGCCAAAAACATGAAATTCAGTGAGTAATTCTAATTGTATTTACGAAATATTGCGGTAATTGCTGAGGCGAATATAATCTAGAAAATATTAGCGGTGTGCCAACTTTTGAAATTAGTGAATGACTCACTGTCTTGGTGCAATGAGTTTGTTGTGTATACGTTTAAAACTGTTTTAGTCTGTGGCAATTGCTAGTAAATGTATTTTTGATTATGCAATATGTTTTTTTTCTCGAATTTTCGAAAGTAGGGTTCGCGATTAATGTAAATTTTTTTAACGACTTAAGGATATACTAAGAAATTGTAAAGGCAAATTTATCTTGGTGGACTTCAAAATACTTAAAATATAGCCTTACTCTGTGGAAGAGTATTTTGGATGCATGGAATAATATTTCTTTTTTAACATTTTATATTTATATTGTGACGACTACGAATATACATAGGTATATGTATATTCATGTGTCCAAGCAATAAATTGATTACCTACTTACTTACCTACTATAGATCGTCTCAACCTCCGAATGCAATACAGAGCTTATGAGAATTCCATACACGGTAGCCAAATCGTCGAATGAGCTGTACATTATTACTTCCGGTTCCATTATTTGAATTTCTTACAGTTATAATGCATATTTTGAGGAAAACAGTAAAATATAAGAAAAAGCAATTTTTTTAAATTTAAGAATCAATGAAAAAGCCCATAATTTTATTTATTATTACTCGACGTTAATGTAATTTACATTGCGAACATTTATTTAGGAATTGGGGTATTATACAATTTATTAAATTTAAAGTAAAATATATAATC
>JARFOC010001097.1:0-20278 GCA_031763485.1 Osmoderma eremita | reverse complement strand
GTTATACATTATAGTTTATGATTTTCCGTCAACTATAATCTATTATTTTAATCAGCTGTTCCTATTGAAATAAATTTAAATTTGCCGCTATTTCCGAATATATCCTTATTGCTCCTATGTGATACGTCCGCCGATCGCAGCGCCCACTACTGTTTTCTTAAAGTGAATGGAGTGTAGATACATTATTCCTTTTATTGCTAACTATTGCGGTTCTTCGATGAAATAAGCATATACCCAGAACATTATCAACTTGACCTTACAAAAATATAGATACGACGATCTACATGTCATTATTTGAATTGAGTGTACGCGACACCTACAAACTTGTTACTAAACACAAACAAACATTTCGACCACTTAAGCCTACGTAACACATGTTACGTAAACTCTCGGTGTACTATGGATCGAATTGTATAACGGACTGTACAGATATGCAGTAGTATTTACTATTACCGCTGCGAATAACACGAATATCTATGCGAAAACTTTAATATTACTCACGAATTTTTATAAAAATAAAACGCCTTGCGGATTCAAGGATGCCCAAACGAAAAATGACTCAGTATACCTGACGCGATATCGACTTTTAGATGCAATACCTACTCACTGCTTATTGAAGCTTTCAATGGACAAGAGGTGATGTGAATATTTATCAACATTGATTTCTTGTATAGAGTTCGGAGTTTTATATTTTTAGCGCGATAGTGAGTGCAGTTATTATCGATAATATACTCGTAAATACAAGATATTTTTAGGAAACATGACATTTTCAAAGTGTATCCAACGCCATTCGATGGGTAAGTTTTTGATGTGAATGGGAAATTTCATGAAACGCGAAAAAAATACGTTCGGTAACACGAATGAGCACGAATTTAAAAATATCGACAGATTTATTTAAGGAACATACCGCAATTTCTATCCCAGTGTTGATTTTGCATTGTTTACATTATTAAATCATTCACTAGTACTCGCCAAATTTAGGTTTTATATTTGAAGACATTTTCTATCTAGATATCGTACAACATATTTGCCTTTGCACTAATCTACGTCGCATATAATAATTGTATTACAGGGATTTAATTATAAATAATTTAAATATTTCTTTTCACATAAATATTTGATTAAAGTTGTGCTTACACATATCTATTGTCGGTATTTTTGACCCGCATCAAAGGGCATTTCCAACGTTGGAATCAATATTCCATCCACGGCTGCACGAATGGTTGTGAGTTTCACATCTGATAAATTCTTATACACCTAGCCTTCGTTGATTATGGAACAACGATTTCTACCATGCTCAAATCGTTGTTTCATCCATCGAAAATTTGCGAGAAATGCTCGAACAGCGTGCCCTGAAAAGTTTTACGAATAAACATGTTAGATACTAGGACCATCAGCGACACTGATCATAACTTTACAATAGATGAGTTGACAATCGAAAGTGTTACTGAATACACAATTCAGTACACCTACCCAGCAAATACGGCAAATGTGAAAAGTTTATATCAGCAGAATTATCAGCAATGTTGTTGTAATATGAGCATATCCTATGCAGAGGGGATCTGAATAAGATATTTGTATTAGAGGTTGCAGTGTAAAAAGTTATGTTTAGACGCACTAGATGAGTAGGTATAAAGAAAGAGATTTTATTTAAAAGAGTAGGGGCATCAAATACATTATGGAGAAGGTTGAATAAGAATTAAATATCGTTATGGTTCCGGCGAAGTTCAAGAGGTTGAAGGTGAAATAAATTTAGCAATGTGTTGTGATCGAAGCCATGACGGGGATACACCGCATTAAGTTTGAAATAAAGATACTTCATGAATTTACACTGAACTTTCCCAATCATAATGGAATACGTTTTGTAAAGAGGTGTCCAAACAACGGAAGCCTATTTAAGCTTTGAACGCATAAAGGCAAAATAAAGAGGAAGTATCGACTCAATAGAAGAGAACTGCTTACTGGTTCTGATTAGGAAACAAAGTTGGAACGTGGTCGATAGAGTAGTGGCAATGTGCTGATTAAAATCAAGTTTAGAATCAAAAGTGACACCCAAATCTTTAACAGAATTACAGCGTGGGATAATGTCATTATTGAGATGATAATTATAAGTGATAGTACAAGATTTATGAGTATAGGATAGAACATTACATTTGGAGATGTTTATAGATATATTATTATTATTACTAGAACACCAAGAATCAAGAATATGAAGTTGTTGTTGAAGAAATTCGCAATCGTTAGAAATAATAATTTTGGAAAACAATTTAAGATCATTAGCATATAATAAACTATCACAGTTGAGTTCCGAGCACAGATCATTGATATAGATTAGATAAAGGAGAGGGCCCAAGTTACTGCCTTGGGGTACCCCTGATGTTGGGGAGAAAAATGTGGATTGGTGACTCATATATGAAAAATATTGCTTTCTATTAAGAATGTAAGTTGAGAATAGCGATATAAGGTTGGGTAAAAAACCGACAGATTTCAGTTTAAATAAGAGAATGTTATGGTCAATGCGGTCGAAGACTTTCGATAAATCTGTGTAAATAACATCAACTTGTTCGTTGTTATCCAAAGATTCAGAAATAAATTGAGTGGTAATGCCTACGTTAGTGACAGTGGATCGTTTCGCAACGAAACCATGTTAAAGCTCAGAAAGTTGAGGTTTGAACTGACGATAAATAGGCATTTTTCAATTACCTTGGCAAAGTTGGAAATATTGCTATAAGTCTATAGTTAGTAATTAGTATCATCTTTCTTGTGAACCGGGCATAACATTGTAACTCTCCAGATATCAGGCAAAATAGAAGATTTTAACGACAAATTAAACAGAGAGTATAAAGGAGTAACAAAAACCTGAGCTTAGTCACGAAGAAAAGAACTGGGTACGTTGTCGTGACCTATGGTGTTGCGATAGTGGAGCAATGTGGTGCAAAACAACGAAAAGTATCACAAGGTGTCTGACTTGGTAAATAGATAGAAGCGAAGATGGTCTGAAAACCATCAATAATTGAAGAAGGCGTAGAAATAGGTTCTTTAGAGTCCACCATAGAGTCAGGGGTTCCTGAAAAATTTTTCTTAGCCGACACATACGACCAAAACTCTCTTGGATTGTTTTTGACTCGAGACTGGATATTGGAAAGGTAAGCTGTATAATGTCAGTGAGAGTCACGTTTAATAATGAGGAAGTTAATAGCGACTTCTGGTCAACCGGAAGTGATGCAAAAACGAAAATAATTTACTCTGAAAGATCAATTTGATCTATGGCAGTCTATTTATTTTCAGAATTTTTCTGTATTTCCTTCCCTAAAATATTTTAGTAGGCCAGCGAGCTTCGGAGACCCTGTATATATATAATATCCGAAAATAATACAAGTTTTTATGATTAAAAATATTTTTAAAAGTGTTGTTACCCCTAACAAAGTTTTAAATTAATACCAACTTTCGACACTTTTTTACACAAAATTCGTATACGTTATCTACTTTTACAGCAGGACATTTACTTTATTTTTGAATTTCTAATATCTAAATATGCAGCGGCAACTCTATTTGGTACTTCTCGATTTATTAACAAAGTACGTAATAGATTTATAGCTCGTACGCTTACAGATATCTCACTTTATCTCTGCGTGTCCTCCATGCATCTGTTTCAAGGTACCTATCGTTATGAATGACGTAGAACTCTATATTAATTCCGAGTCATTATTGTAGCACCAACATAATTTTGCCAAACACTTGCGTAAATGTTGGGAAAGGGAAAGAGAGGGTCAGAGGGGAAAGACAATACAAGTTGGAACGAGTCGCGCGATTAGAAATATAACGCGTTTCCAAAGTGGAATATTCAACGCTTTGCGGTAGGTAAAAGTTGGGTACCGCGCTCATCTCTAACGCGAAATTCTCCGTTGGCGCGCACGTCAAACTACACCAGAGCGCTTGCGCGCCGATCACAGTCTCGTTGTACAGTGCGGGATACACAAACTGAATTCGAGGCTCTGTGTGTAGTTGTAGGTAGGGCACCCAGTACAATGAACTGTTCGGAAGAGCGTCCGTTGTAACATATTCCCAAGTTCCGAGACTCTTGTACATATTTAGATAAAAATTCGTGTAGAGAAAATACGAGAGTAGTAATAAAATCGGGTGATACTACGAGCTGTACAGTTTTTAACTTGTTAACGTTACTATACATCAGTATTTTTTAAACGTGTAAACTTTACGTACTAGTGTTTGTTAATGATAAAAAATATAGTATTTATAGCGCGTTTAATTTAAAAATAAAATTGTGTATATACGGACTTGTTGATTAAAAATTAAATAAATCATTGGTGGCTGTGATCTGGAACAGAAGAAATTCTCCCACGGCCAACGCACGGTATACCTGCCCTTTTATCGAGTTAAAAACCGATGCTGGAGCGCCGTTTTCAACTGGGGATGTTCGTTTGCTAGGTGAATATTCACGTTTGTATTTGAATGTCACGTTATGATGTGTCCCTTCTCCCCAAAGCACCCGGTGTCTCTCTCGAAACGGTTGCCAGTTGTCGTCGTCCCTTTCATTTGGCGCCCAGCGATTAAGGTCTATTGTCGCTTCGCCTTCCCGTTGGCTCCGCTTTCGACTTGCGTCCTCCTTAATGCCTTTTCCACCGCAGATATCCTGAATTTTCGCGAAAAATGCAACCCGCGAGCGGCCGGAGCCGCGTGACGTTATTGGAAAGTGGCGTAGAACACGCGCGATTCCCGGCCTTATACCGAGCTGACGTACGGGTTGTTGACATGTGATTGCAAGGCACAGTCGGAAATCGTGAGATCCATTTAAAAAAGGACGTACTGTGTTGATATCAAGGCGAATGAGCGAGTGGCAGCAGCGGTGTACTGGTATAAATATATGAAAATTTACTCCATTTCAACAATAGTATATTCGAATGCAAGTGTGGGTACGGTAATTCACGATTAACCGCTTCATTTAGTAGCTGTTATGTTAATGAATTCAATTAAAGCGTGATCTAAATATTTTTTATCTAACGCGACACTACGACGGAATTGTCCAGCTATCAGAAGTAATCTAAAAGAATTATATGCAAATTATAGAGCAAATCAATGATTTTTTAATAATTACAACAGAATCGTGCATACGTCAAGCGGAAAATCGAAAAAAAAACTAGTTATATTTAGTAACTATCTATTTGGAGTTTGGAATCAAACATTAACACGAATTCAGATTTCTTTCATAATCTTGCCTTTTGAAATACAGTCGAACCATGACTTGCCACCAAAAAAGTTCGAGTTATCGAAACTTCCAGTTATTGAATAAAATACATAATGTACACTGCTTTGCTGAAGTAATGCCTCTCCCATTAACGCTGAAAATATCAAACCGACAAACAACACGGCACCTAGCGCGGGCGTCTTCGGTTAGAAATACGGATCTCCTTGCTCGAAGTAGTCGGCATTCTCGTGGCCGGCGATGAGGGAGAAATACACAAAACGCAAGTGTGTGTGTATTATTATCGCGTGTGTCAAGTAAAACACACACCACAAAAAAAAACTTTAACGATAGTGCTGGGTACCCCTACACTTAAAAGAGGTTCTTCAACCAAAGCACATAACCGTTCGAATGCGAATCAGTTTCGCCTCAGTCGGCAAAGCAGACACTATCCAAACATGCATATGTAGTTTACCCCTAATCTTTACAAGCGGCTACTGTGCTTGTAAATTTCTATCCTTAACGCCAGGCAATTTCAGGAAATATTTTCAGATAAAGGTGGATATGCTACACAAATTCGTTTTTTTTAAATAGTATATAGTAAGAGGAACGTATACTTTCAATTTTTTTTATTAATATTAGTAAGTAATAAATATAAACAAATGCTATATATGCATACAGGGTCTCCCAAGTTGAGTGACCTATTAAATATTTTGGGGAAGGAAATACACAAAAATTCTGAAGATAAGTACACCGCCATAGGCCAAAGTGATCATCCGAGTAAATTATTTTCACGTTTGCATCACTTCCGGTTGACCGGAAATCGCCATTAACTTCCTTATTTTAAATGGAATGTTATAATTTCCATTGCGAATTCTGATTCTAACGTTATTCTAAGTACAAAATGTTAAGGTTTCCCTATACCTAACTGTAACGGATTTTGAGATATCCTCAAACTTATGTAAAAATTGTTTTTGTAGGCTTACATTTAAAAAATATTTTTTCGACACTCAAATTTCAAGATTCAAGTTGCTTATTACTTGAAAATATAATCCTCAGGCTTCAAAATCATATCCTAATGATTCCTGAAAAATTTACTGTTTGGTCGCAATATGATCTCGAAGCTCATCATGTTTAACTGTGCAATGATCATACAAGCAAAGCAAATTATAATCAAAATTAATTTAATTAGAATTTTGATATATTAAAATATATATTACTTAATTTTTCAACACCTGATTTAAAATTAATTCACTTATCATTCTTATTAATGTGGATCTTTGCTAAAATTAATCTGCGTTTATAATTTGGTTCTTTATCCAAAACTCACACATTATCATAGCCAACCATATGATCTAAATTTTGAAAATATTGAACTAAGGCATACGAATTTTTTCCAATACCGCAATCACTCTTATACTGTGTAGTTCTTTGTTTGAAGGTTTGTCCCGTTTGGACTATGTAATGACAATCTTTACAAGGAATGCAATAAACTAAGTCACTATTAAACATTAAGTCAACCTTATCTTTTGTTTTTGTGAAAAGATTATTAATAGTTTTCGTATATATTTAGCAATTTTTAAGTTATTATAGCTTTTAAAGTGTGAGATAACTTTATCCGTTAAGGGTGGTATGTATAGTAATTTTTTATATTTACATGTAAAATGGAGCTATAAATCAACTTATTAATTATTAAGCAAGTGTTTGGGATAACCATTATTATGAAATATACGCTAATTAAAAATTCAATAACTAAACAGTATCTTTTTTTTTCGTGCTAGTAGGCGGCTGTTGATGCTGTCATCCATGTAATAAATTAAACTGTGCCTACTACATTTTTGTTTATTTTTCTGTTACAATAAATATTTATAAAATGATTTATTTCTAAAAAAAATAAAAATAAAGGTATACTACTTTCTTATACCTTTCTGGACCATAGTCATTATCTTACCGCTTTTATAATAAAATTAAAATAAAATGAAAGATTGTAAAAAAATAATGTTAACAGTTTTATTCTAATTTTAGTTTTAATTTGGAAAAGATTACAAATATATGTAATCGAAATGTAAGAGTAAATGTAGTTTCTTGTAACACATATCACCGAACGCCGCTACTACCACGAAGAAACAGGACTAAATATCTATTGGACAGCGCCCAAGAAAAGGGACGTATTAAATGGTTTCATAAACACGCTTATCATTATTGTCTTTCTGTAAAGTAAACAGTTGCATTTCAGCGACTTTTTTCCTTCTAACCGAAAACGCCCGAGCTAGGTGCCGTTCTGTTGGGAGAGTAGGTTTGATTTTTTGCTGGTTGTTTGCAGTGTTATATACTTACAAATATGTATTTTATTACTGTTTATTGTTTAAGTATCTACGTATTTATTTTAGTAATTTACATTAAACTATACAAAGTGCTATTTTGGTGTAAAAAAGTCGGTTATTTGCGACTGACGAAAGGATTTTGATTTTAAAGAAAGCTTCAATATTAGTTAAACCGTAATACAGGGAATCGGTTGTAAGTTCATTGGTTTTTAAATATGACCGCAAAATATTCAACGAATTTTCGACCAACTCGTTTGAGGGTGGTTGCTGCAAATCATCCTGCATCATATCATTTTCATCTATATTTTCGAGCTGTGCAGATTCGGATCTGTAGAGCTCGACAATATCTTTATCTGTGGGAAGACACAATATCATCATCGACATGAAGAAAATCATAAAAAGTGAGACCTTCTTGTGTATTTCTAACATTGCTCCATGCTTCATTTAAGCGTTCATTTATAAAAGACAAAGAAATTTCATCCTTTTCTTCCCACTCAGAATACTAACCAAAGCGAAAGCTTTCTTAAAACAATTAGAAATCGTCTCAGACTTAACATCGATATTCCATCCAGTGGTAATTTCATCAACACAGTCCATTAATGTAATGTTTTTTTTTTGTTTTCTTAAAAACATTTAATAGATTTTTTTTAATTCTGTGGCGATAATGACATTTTAAATTTTCTATGGCACCTTGATTCAAGGGCTGCAACTTAGGTGTCGTATTCTGGGGGTGATAAATTTTAACCTGTTGAATATTTTTAGGATGAGTCGGACAATTGTTAATGAAGAGAATAATCTTTCTTCCCATCTGATTGTCTAATTTTATCAGCCATTTTTCAAAAAGCGGTCCTGTCATCCACCCCTAAGAATTTGCTTTATAGTCTTAACGCCTCGAAAGCAACGAGGAAAACAATTTCAGTTTTTGGTGATCCATCCATGTTTGTGCCTAGCATCGATATATTTCTCTGTTTACTGTGCTTTCCGTCATGGCACTTTTGGTTTTTAAAAATTAAGGTGTTACCTGGGAGACATTTAAAAAAAATAGTCCTGTCTCATCTGCATTACACATCACGTTTCCATTTAGTACAATTCTCTGCACTCTCATCATTGCTTCATCCACATGCCTTTTCATAACCGATTCCACATCTTAGATGCATACACGTGTATAAGAAAGTGAACTTTAAAACCAAATTTTTACCCTTTTGAAGAATCTGCTATGGACGCCAAAAGTCTTGATTCAAATTTAAATAGCGAAACACTGAAACACTGAAGATATTACAATGATTTTATGCATTCATGTCAAACTTGAGTCAAGATATTTCGTTCGAAAATTCACTAACAAAATGAAACTAGGAACAAAAACACACTTAATTCAGGTTTTCCCCAAAAATTCGACTTACGGAACGTGACGCCAAATATTCTGTTCGAGTTATCGAGATATGCGAGTAATAGAAGTTCAAGTTATTGAGTAAAGATTACACATTATTTTCGGTCTTGCTGCTATTGCCAACTAATTTGATTCGAGTTATCGAAGTTCGATTTACCGAAGTTCGACAGCATATGTATATTTAACTCGCAATCCTTTAATTTGCAATCCTACAGCGATAATACATGCATGTTTAGTCTCTTAATGATAATTTATTTCGGTAGGCGATAATCATAGAGGAACTTTAATCAAAATATTTTGTTAACAACGCTCCCACTTGTTATAAATTGTAATGTTGTAGCTTAATATACATACATACGTGTTATGTATATAGGTTGGCTTACTATTTGTTAGCTTGCATATTGAATAAGTTTATATTTTATAAACGTATATCTGAGAGAGCAACGTATAAATAAAGGTACATAGCTAACCTCTGTTTTTGATATAATTAGATAAATAAAGAAAACAGACTGATAGTTTACGGCCATAAAAATAAGGAGACAGAACTTTTACAACGTGGTATAAATTCATCCTTTAATGATGATATAACAATATGTATCTAATTTTCATGTTCCTGAATATACAGACTTGATCATAATTCCAGTAAAAGTACTACTACAGTAAATCTGTTCTATAACCAATTCCCTTCGTTCTCCTACGATAACGAGTCCCAGCTATCCTTCCGTCTCTTTAGTGGCCTTTTTGCTGGGCGCGATACGGACTATTCTATTTTTGACTATTCTCTTTGTGTGTTCGTACCAGTGTCTTCTTCTTTGTCTTCCCCATCTCACTACGTTCTGGACTCCGCATATCTGTCTAATATCCTCGTTTCTAACTCGATCCCAAAGAGAATTAGAACCTAATTACAAAAAACTTTTATTTTTGGAAATGGTACATACAAATAACTGACACTAGTCAACTTATCAACGTTTATTGTAACATTTTACAGAATAAATTTTAATAGTTACCTTATTGATAAGCCTCCTTGCAAATTCTATCGTTTCCTATTTGACTGTTTGGTTTTGGTATAGTTTTGGTTTGGTATGGTATAATCATACACCAATTAATCTACAACCTGAAGTTGAAATTGAAAATCATTTCCATTTTTCCTTGGCGCACTTAATTTTGCCCTTCATTTGGACATTCCATTAGCTGGTAATCCTTTCTTTTTTACTATTACGTCAAGGTAATTACAGGATATTCAAAATTTCATTGCTTTCGAGATGGCATAATTCAGTGTTTTCGGTAATTTACGCATTTACTTAGGATAGTAAGAGATAAAAGTTGCTATTATATCGCATACTGCATACGTAGGTTGAGACGATCTATAGAAAGAAATACGCGTCCCCATGTGGGAATATGCCATTGGTGAAAGTATGAAAGGCAAATAGTTTTATCAGTTTCAAGAAGGCTAGGAAAACGGACTAACAGCTTTGATGGAAGCCATTTAAATGCTTTAACCCAAAATAATTGACGGAGATCTGGCAAAAGTTGGTCAACTGGATAAATTCTAATGAAGCAACTACATATTTTACAGTAAATAAGAAAAATTACAAAATTAGCTGCACGGTTACGCTACCGACATGTGTAGTTTTAGATTATTACCTGTAATAAAAAGAGTCAACAGTAAAAACTTAAAGAATGACAGAATTCATCACCCCAATAAAATATTTTATCTGTCAGATCATAACAGACTCTGCATTCATTTTATATTTGCTAATTTATAACAAAAGATATCTAATATTGGGCGATTAAATTTTATCATCTACAATATTAAATTCAACCTTTCAATCCACATATATTTTGATACAATTTTTTTAAAAATAATATCCAATTATTTTTCACTTATCTCGTAAATAAATTATACCATACGAAATTAATGACTTTGTATATGTACGAAAAATAGCATGTCCACATACGTCTGTGTACATGCCTTCTAAATTTATCTTATCAGCGATAAAAGATTTAAAATCATTCAGGAACATCTTGGCGAAATTAAGCTTAGATCTAAAAAAAGTCATCAGAGCTGGGCACAGATATTTTGATTATGATTATTATGATAGTATTAATTACTGTATATTTAGAGTGTAATGGTTAACCAGATGACACACATCCGGATATTAATTATCTTCTCAATTATGTGTGCCTCGTATCGTAAGCAAAATAACGGCAATGTAATGTATAAATAGGTCTCCAAGAGATAGGGTCATGATTAGAGTTGCTCAATTTGCGCCAACAGCCAGTGCGAGCGCGTAAAAGTTTACACATAAAATAAATGGTCAGAAATAAATTATAATATGGTACTCAAACACTTATCGTATCAACAGTCTTCCGTGAAATCTTAAAGTGAACCACATCTGTTAAATATCCGCAACGATGTCCGACTTTGTAATTTACAGTCCGAATGTTTATACCAAAAGAAGACGTATGCTTCGTTGCCTAGTAAATAAAATGATCAATTATATAAAACAAAGGTAACACATACATTAAATTTGTCATAGTGTCGTATGCGAATTTTTTATTTCGAAGAATGCTTTTTGTGATTTACGTGACGTTGACAATCTAGTTTGGATCAACACATTAGAGGGATATTACAAACTACACATTGAATTTTAACGCCATCATAATTTAGGTGCGGCATTTCTGCTATAAATTGTGTAACTTTGTCCAACCTGAGACTCGCAGTTATACTGAAGGTTGTATCGAATCTCCGCTACTGCCCGTGGGCGTTAATGAGCATCTCTAGTCATGATAGTTTTAAACTGCTTTCCGAATACGTCAAAAACGATATGCTATTTAGAAAAACTGTTATAAGAATAAGGAACATGCAACAATTGCAAGTAGAACCGTTGAGAATTTTTGCGACAATAACCCCCAGAAATTTCGAGGCAGTGAGACGGGAGTTTTACGATAGACTCAGCTATTGTTTAGTTGCGGATGGTGATATTTTCGAACCCTCCATAAAGCAACAGTGTTAGAATTTCAATTTATTTCGTATGATTGTAGAGTTTATTTTTCCTTTTTTTAAATTTAATAAGAGTCGTTGTTTATTTTTCTACTTAGAATTACTTTTTCGTTCTCCTGCATCACATAGCAGCTACAAAATGAGTATAAGAAACTGTACTTTTTACCGTGATCTGAGAGTACAGAAAAATTAGGCAGTATTGAGCGGAAATGCATGCGAATCCTTGCTCAGTTTATGATACACTGCGACTGGATATCTCTCGTTGTCAGTGAGACTCGAATGCGCGGTTGCCATTCACAAAGCAGTCCCCCGTTCTGATGTGGACATACGTATATGTGTGTTTTACAAGGAATTGATGATATAAACTTTAGTAATATAAGCATATCTGATTTCCCAAGAATTTAATATCATATAATTAGTGCATGGTGCACATCCTAACGTCATAATATATGTTACTTTGTTTGACCTTCATTGGAACGTGAGCGTCTTTGTGTAAACTTTTTAGAAAAAGGTGTATGCATTTATAATGGCTGATAAATTCTTTTTATATTACAAAGTATGTGATTATCAATATTATGTTTATAGTATACAAGAAAAATGTAAATAGCGTTAGTAATCGTTTCAAACGTTTGTTGCGTATTAGCTACACTAGAGTAGATCGTGCGATTTGCTTCCACACAATTTCTTTTTGGTAGCCTTGACGTTTTGTACCGATTTTCAACACTACAACAACATAACTAACTAGAAACGGCCGGTAATAATACGTAATTCATTTATTGTTATAAGGATGCTGATTAACGCGTCAAGACAAATCAAAGTTGCACATAAAACATGTTAGAAAACGGGTTTTCAAACACTTTTCACGTTGTCAGTGTCTTCACATCGAAAAATCTTGGCAAATCGGGAGAAATAATGGAGCAATTATTAGATTACAGCAATGATTTGCGAATGAAGCGGTAAGCATTGAGATAAGGGAAAGTCGAACTAATATATGCAAAGTCGCAATGCAAATGAATTGTTGCGTAAGTATGGTTGGTAACCTCCTATCAGCAATAGCTTCTGGGTTTTTCATTCTTTGGTATTTGGAAGTTTCAGAAGGTCGATTTATATAAATTTTATTTTAAGAAAGATTGGACTTTCCATGTCGTTATGGATCATATTTTTTGCTATCCTCTAATTGATTATTTTTATGTATTGTAAGAAAGATTTCCTGTCAACAATTGCATTTCGATTTCACTTAGGGAAGTTAAGATGAAGACTTTCACAACCAATAAACTACAGGAAATATATAGCAGACGTTGCAGTTGGAATATCTTCACGGAATTACTCATAAAAAAGCGATAAAGTGGACACGTTCTACTCTAGTAGTAGAACGTGTCTATGTCGCGTATTTTTCTATAAATATTTTCCGTCGTAGTATGACGCAGTTCACAGTACAGAAAACTGCATTAGCTTGCGATATATATATCTTACTTTTGTGAAATAGAGTCAGTTTGAGATTTCAATTCTTTTAAAATCAACTGATTTGTTCACCCATTTACTCCATATGAATCGTAGAACTTACATTAGTGAAGCATTCGACATATCACTTCATAATGTCTTACTTCAGGGGTGTTCTACGATTGGTTTTAGTGCATCATCATCATATGTCCCATCACGTCATCCTAGCACTAAGCCTTTGGAGCGCTCTTATCACGGTGAAACGGGCTGTCAGATCGCGTTGAGTCATTAAATTCTTTTAAGAGAATTTAAACATTATAGTTCAGGTCTTTAGCTTCACGTTTTTCTTTTCTTTCTCATTCTCCTGGTTCCCGTGTCGGAGTTGATTATGTCGCGAATGCCGAGCACGATCACTTTCGGCGACTGCCTATCTTGGGGCTTAACTTGTAGGCGACCAGGGAAAGACTGGAAGCGTTCGCCCTTATTGAAGTTCGGCTGGCGAGTTTTAACACACCGTGGTACTATTTTTGTAACGTTACACATAGGTATTTCCTAAAGGTAACATTATGCGACATAGCAGGCAACCAGTTATACGTTAACTCGTCGTCAGTGTAGATCTAGGCCAGTGCAATTACGCCACTATTATTAATTAATTATCTCTGGCTAGCATATTTTAAAGGATCTACTATAATTTATTTTTTCTAACGAAAAATTTCCAGCATACCATGCAAATTTAAAATCTACTGAAACTGTTAAAATTTATTTATAGTGGAATTTAGTTAAGTGCAAAATTTCAACTTGGAGTGAAGAAATTATTTTATTTTAACGATTAATTAAAACAAATAAAACATAACAAAAGTGTAGTGTAATTTCACAGCAAGTTTTCTAGTGTCCTCTTTGTCTTTCAAGGCAATTTATTCCGTGACATGCAATACGTATACGGTCTTACAGTTCGTCCAAATTACGTATTTGCATATTATTATAAACTTAAATTTTCAGGTAACCCGAAAGAAAGCAATCGTTTGGATACAAATCAGTATTTTTAAATAGAAAAATGCAGGATACAATCCGGAAGTTCTGAGAGTTGACCTCACCATTTGTTATCTACTATGAAACTGTTAAAATATAACGATATAGTAGAATTTGGTTATGTTTTCAATAAACTGCAAAATTTCAACTTTAAATGAGGAAATTATTTTATTCTAATTGCTAATTAAAACAAACAAAACAAAGGTAAATGCAGCTTCGTCAGTAAAGAGTGTTTCATTCAAAATTTCAAAGTTTTCATTTAACAAATTAAACATTAAATCTGTTCGTTTTCTTTTATCTTCCTCGAAAAGCTCTTGATGATTTGTATTTTGTATGGCTTGTAATTGAATTCTTTCACGGTGTTGTATATCAAACTATGATACTTCATAACATCTGAAAGCGTTCCTACATACCGTTCCTCTACATAACTTGGGATCTTCAGATTGAGGCATTCTGTTGAAATATGATTGATTTTATTTATTTTTTTCTGTGAGAACACAACCATCTGCTTTGAATTTGTTAAAAATATTGAGCATAGTTTTCGCACATGCTAAAGCCCTTCAGGATAAATGACTGAAACCATGTCCCTAAGCCGTCTTAAATTATTATTCTTCTGATGCCACGTTATCACGTATTCATCTTTATATTACCTGTTCATAGTTTAAATGAATTTTCTACTTTTCCATAAAATGTATTTAATGTGTGATTGACGTATGAATAAATATAAAAAAAATTGATAAAGAAATTTTTTTCGCACTGACGACGCGTTAATGTATAACTGGTTGCCTACTATGTCTCTTAACGTTACCTGTAGGAAATACAACGTTGCAAAAAAATGTATTGTATAGTCTTTTAAGGAAAGAAGATCTGGATCCCTGCGGATAGCTGCGTTTCTTATCATTCCACGCAGCATTGGTTATTTGACGCATTATGTTATTAGCGCCTCCAGCTTTTTGAAATAAGTTAGCCATCGTGGATAGGGCGGGCGCCCCATATGTATGATAAGTAAGACCTGTGAACGCATCCTGCCTAGATAGAAGTGGCATAATTTTTCTCTTGGTGATCATGTATTCCATGAATCATTTGGACATAGCTTCCACAGGTCAAGCGCCGAAATCGAAGCCTCAGGCATACGACCTCAGTACTACAAGGGAGTCTGTAGCTTGCCACAATGACGTTTTCTACTAGTCGACCGGCAGAAAACGTTTTTAGTCAATCACTTCCCCCACTTATACAGACTTATCTGTTCAACCGAAGTGACTGTCATCTTCTTCTACAACGGATTTAAATTTTTTAATTTATTCCTTCTCAGGAGCTCCACCGTGCTGCAACTTGGGCCAGTTAATATGTAATGATATACTCACCTCTATACTTTGCTCTATATTAGCTTATGCTGATGACTTGAAAATCTTTATGCTACAGTTTATCCTAAATGTAAGAAATGATTGGTTTATCTCTTCCAATTTACCGGTAAATGTACACAAATGCCATTTACAAGTAAAATTAATTGTGTTTTTTCGATATACTCCAGAAATAATCACGTAAGGATTGTTGATATCTGGTAAGGACAAGGATGACGAGTTGTGTCATCTTGGTCTTGTATTTGATAGTCGTCTAACTTTTGTGCCGCATATTAGCCAGTTCTGCATATCTGCATCGAAAGTTTCAAGTTTTATAAAGCGCACCTTCACATATTTCAATAATATATCGCTTTTTTAAAGCTCTGTTTTTTCACTAGTGATCAAATTAGAATATACTTCACCTGTTTGGTCACATATGTATGTATATTTACAATTCTGAATGGATCAGATTCAGATATGATTCCTTAAATCTAAGGAATCATATCTGAATCTGGTGGAAATCGACATAGGATACCTTCTATGATTTCTCGCCGCGAACGGAAAGGACCACTATTATCCTGATTTACTTTCTTCCTTTAATTTTCTTGGTCCTCGATTTTTTTCTCAAACTGTACGACGTTTTTGGAGAGATTTAGCGATTAAGGTTTTCTAAATTTATTTCTCGAATTTATTTTGTTTTAAATTTACTTCCCTTCCACGTATTTGTATATTATAGGCTTTGTTCCACCTGGGCTCGCTGACTGTCAGATTGACGTCAGACGCATGCGCATTGCACAATTTGTACGACATAAATGTGTTTATTCCAATACATTTACACAATGCGCATGCCTCTGACGTCTTACTGACAGTCAGCGAGTCCAGTTGAAACAAAGCTATGTGTCCTATAATTTTAGGCATCAAAACTATTGAATATTTATAAAGCTACTGAAAAATGCAAAAAAAATGTTTTGAAAATATTGATTTTTTTAGAGCAAAAACAACGAAATATATTTAAAAAATTATAAGAATTAACTAATGAATGATTAGATGCAAAATAATTATTAAGCCGTCTGTACCACACATGTTTCCATCTTATTGATCGGCCTAAAAGAAATTAGGACGCAATTCCGACTAGATACGCCGTCAAATATATGCCACTGTTTTAATTTAGAATTGTCTTTATTAAAATTCTAGAGGGAACTAAAAACTATTTAAAAATATAACAATAAAGTAGCAGCTATTCCAAAAATTTACATAGTCGCAGCATAATGCCGCCTTATCTAGAAAAGAATACGATTTTCCATCTGAATGAAAAACTAACAAGATATGCATAATATAAATATTAGATGTTCCATGAGCTTATGTAAATACTGCCGTACAGCGGCGCTATTTTTATACTATGCTTTAACTGTATACTCTGTGTGATTTGATCATGTATAAATACAAAACATCGGGTCGGCATGGCGTTCTCTAGACAGCCAGTTTCCATGTGTTCTGTAATAATAGTGTAACACCCACAGATGTTTTACTGTTTTGCAGTGTAGTCGGTTTGGTTTGCGACAATTGGTGCATAAATGTTGCTCTCATATTTGCATATGATGTGGTATTAGTAGCTTAAACAGTAGGGACGTCGAAAAATTATGACAGCGCTCCCAAATATCGTTATTGTTTGTGACTGACTACTTTTATATAATCACACGTCGCATTGTTTTCTTTAAATTGTGGCCCGTTACATTTTACTTGGAAATATAACCTACTTCTGGTAGTGCAGGGTTCAGTAATAATTTTTTTTCGCTGATCGACATTAAACGCCAAACTTTAGCAACAACTGACGTACCCTAAACTGTCTCATTTACTGCCTGGGCATTAAAAATGTGAAGAAATGCCTAGGCAGTAAGAAACTTTCATACTTCACAAACTAAGTTTATAGTGTCTTGAAAATAATACCAAATGTAAAACAGAACACAATTATTTATCATAAATGTTAATATTTACAATTAGTACAATTGTTAAGAACCAATGGCTTTTGTTCTTCGAATATCATGTTTAGCATAATTTATAACGTATTGGGTTCGTACTGAAGACGTCTGACCACCAATAATTGGTCGCTGGTGAAAATTATTTGGGTTGCTGAGAAGTAGATGGCGCTGCGCACTTTCAATCATCGATAGACTTGTTAGGCTGGTGTATCACCTCTGAACCGTGAAATTTTACGTTAAATGCCTATAAATCTTTTCTCTTTCACTAAAGACTTATGTGGACGCGATGATTAATATAAATGAGGCTTTAACTTATCCTCTAGTCGTTTAAAGCATTAAAATACCATTATTTATTAGTAAATATCAAAACGTTTCATTAATTTTGACTGACAATGAGTGTTTGTCATTCTGAATGTTCGCGTGATGACGGATATCAATTGTAGTACGCGAGGAAATATTTAAACAATGGACACAATCATCGATAAAGTACGACCTCAGAAACTATACTGCTGTCAGTAAATTCGATTTCGCTAGGTTTATATTACGAATTCAATTGTGGTAGGTCACAGGTTTTAGGCGAGAACCACCGCTACAGTAAGCATTTCAAGTGAGAGGATCTTTCCATATTATTAGCATCAATTTCTATTAAATTGATGAACGTTACAAACCGTAAGATTACTGACAAGGGCATCAAGGTCACGGTAAATTCTAAATATTTAGCGGCTTTTTATTCTACCAATACTTACTTTACTTGCTTAGGGTAAACCGGGGAAATGGCAACAACATAAGAGACTTTTAATTTTGTATTTTTTGATTATAAATTGATGAATACCTTATTACCGACAAATAATGGCTCAAAATTTTCGCGAACTATTCTACATACCCTATCGTTAAAATATTTGTAAGCTAGATCTTTATTACGGGGCAATTGTGACATGCGTACATGCCGACAATGGCAGAAAATAGAAAAAATAATGAATTTGGTTGCAGAAAGAGTGAAGAGTGATTCTTGGAATATTCAATTCAGCTGCAACACTTTTCACTGATCTTCCACTGTTCACTAGCTCAAATGCCCTTTTGAGAGCTTGTTCACTCCATTTACCCTTATCTGTTGTTTTTTTTTTCTCGATCTCACCATCTAAAATAGAGTGAGAGCAATTTTTTTGTTAGACACAAAACCATTCAAGATATAATTGACACGGGGAAATGTCGCCACCGTGTCGATATTTGCCTTTGTTAGGATGTCGGTATGACCCCGGTAGGCCAATATGGCGAAAATTACTCCGTTCAGGGTAACGTTTAAAAACTAATAACAACTACATTAAAATATGCGTCAGAAATTATGGATTAAAACAGCATAACAGTTCTCACACTACTGTAATTATTTAAAAGTCGTACCTCACTTCCCTTAAAACACTGAATTTATATAAAAACTGTTAAAGAAAACCTTCCTCAACAGAACGTAAAAAATAGTTTGTCTAGAGGATTGTCATTCACTGAGCGTTAATTTCAAAAAAGCCCGCTAGGCTGCAGGATTATCCAAAACAGGATAGGATACAAAAACATATGGTGCCGGATTTGTCCGGTGTATCGATATTTCCTCTGTTTACCCTACCTGATGTAGAGATATCTTCCGCCTGGTTCGATTAATCGTCCTTGCTTCTATGGCCGCTAGGCCCTATTGTAAAGCGGATGCCATCCTAGAGTTCATCAAATAAGTTCAGACCCTTGAGTTAGCTCAGAATCTTGTTCAATGAGGAATATTTCAGGTCAGCTAGGGAAGTAATATGCTTTCCAAAGATGGAGTACCTGTGCAGGACAGTGGCACATAGCGTGCTCTACTGTCTCTTCGTCCTCCATACACAGTCGGCATTCCGTTTCTTCCGATAACCCGATTCTGTGTAGGTGTTTTCTGAGTCTGAAGTGACCTGTAAACACAGAAGTAATTATTTTGACCCTTTTACGGTCAAGTTTTAGTAATTCTTCTTCTTCTGAAATGATTGGGTGAGATGCACTGTACTAAACCTGTACTAAACCAGGAGAATTGCTCCAAAATTGGAGTACTTTTTGTTTTAACTAGAAACTAAGTTGTTTGGTTATCAAAGTTGATATGCCAATTGCCGGTCCTGGACCCTGGAAGCACCCCGCGGCACTCTTGTTTTGCAAAGGTGTCGGCTATCTCATTGCCTTGAATAAGGGAGTGACCCACGACCCAGATTAGGGTTAGTTTGTTAGATGCCCCTATTGTATTTAGGATGGTTTTGCAGCTCCAGCTCAGTTTGGAGCTGCACCATAGAAGTTGTATTTTGTTTAAGCTGGCATTGTGGTACTTTTTTTAATGTAAACCGTGGCATTTAATGGGATATAAAAGAATGAGTATACATCGTGTGACTATTCTAAGTACTATTGGAAACCTTTAATCTTTATGTACATTGGTGTCTTCTAACAGATCTCAACAAAGTTTCCTGTCCAAGGTACGTTTCTTCCCTGCTTTTATTCCTAATATATATATATATATATATATATATATATATATATATATATCTATATATATAAAAAACACAAACAAAGTTTT